>PITA01023999.1:0-27066 GCA_004023965.1 Spilogale gracilis
TTGCCACAATTAGTAACCAGTATGGATTCATCATGACTAATTAAAGTCCACAGTTACTCAGATTTCCTTAGGTTTTACCTAATGTCTATTCATGTTCCAGGACCCTGGCCAGGATATATATAACATTACATTCAGTTTTCGGGTGTTTTTGGTCTTCTTTTGGTCATTCCAGTTTGTCAGACTTCCCTTGTTTTTGATGACCATGAGAATTTTGAGGCGCACCAGTCAAGCATTTTGTAAAATGTCCCTCGAGGAGAATTGTCTGATGTTTCTCTCATTATTAGACTGGGTGTATGGATTTCAGGGATGAAAAATCACAGAGATAATTATCATTTTCAACACATTTTACATGGATACACAGTATCAATATAATTTATCAAATGTTAATATTCACCTTGATCTCCTGGCTGAGACAGTGTTTGTCAAGTTTCTCCACAATGTTGTTCTTCCTTTTCCCCACTGCTAAATTGAAATGTTTAAAAGTAAGTCAATACACACAGTTGACCTTTAATGAGTGGTGATTTACTTCTTGAGGACAGAGTACTTCCATACTTTATTAGGATTTTCTCTGTAAGGGAGATCTGTCTCTTCTCTACCATTTGTTTATTTAATGAATAATTTATTTATATCATTCATAAACTTGTGAATATTTATTTATTACACTAGGTTTCAGTGTAATACTACTTTATTTTCTTGCTCAAATTCTGCCACCTTTGGCCATTGGAGGCTCTTCTGTTTGCCTCCAATGTCCCTACACCATGTACCCATCAATGTAGAGGTAGGCTTTGTTGCTGTTTTAGCACTGACTCTTTCTGTTATTACAAGAAGATCTAGGCTCATCTTAAATCTTTTCTGCTTCCGTCCCAGAATCAGTTGTTTTCTCAGAGTCTTGGAGCCTCCTTTTAGTAAGAGTGGTGTTGGAAATCATGATCTGGGGGCACCTGGGTGGCTCAGCTGGTTAAGTATCTGATTCTTGGTTTTGGCTCAGGTCATGATCGCTGTGTAGGGCTCCAAGCTCAGTGGGGAGATTCTCTCTTTCCCTCTCCCTCTGCTTGTGTTATCCTTTTCTCTCAAATAAATAAAGAAATATTAAAAAAAAGAATAGAAATCTGGAGGCTAGCTTTGTTTGTTGCTACTGGATTAAAATTGCTTCTAGGTCCTTTTCGCCAATAGAGGAAAGAAATGTCCTTGTAAACTAACCTGTATATACACATCTATAGATACTGCTTTATGTATATCTCTGTGCATATTGAGCTAAACATGAATTCATACTACACCTCCAACCCTAAAGCAGTACCACCACATGGATGATTTTACCATTCTTTCCTCGATTTACTGGGAATTCACACTACAACACAAAGACAACACTACAATACACACTACAACACAAACACTACTTGCTATTTACTTTTTTAGTTCCAGTATTTATATATAACAGTATCAGATGAGAAACAATTTTAACAACTAGAGTAGAGTGAGAATGTCTTGTTTGCCTCCAGTCTTACAAGCTTCACTCATTTTCTAAGTTATTTAGCTTGTCACCTTTGCCCACATCCCCATTCGCATTCAGTGATTTTATTTCATGTATTTGTGATACAATTAGATTCTCTTATCAAAGTCTGGATTCCTTCCTTGAATTTCTCCAACTTCCTGAACTTTTTTTTTATTTGTATACACTAAGGTTGGCTTTTGTGCTGTTAAATTATATGGATTTTGACATATGTATAGTATCATACTTCTGTGACAGGATCACACAGAATGGTGTTACCGCCATAAGCAAACATCAAACAAAAAAAGTTCCAAATACCATGCTCTATTTCACCCTCTCCTCCTCCCCTAGAACTTCTGATCTTTTAATCTTTTTTAGAATGTCATATAGTTTAAATTAAACAATACGTAGCCTTCTCTGACTGGATTCATTCACTTACCACTATGCCTTTAAGGTTTATTTTTGTCTTTTCAGAGCTTAATGGTTCATTTATTTTATCACTGAATATGACTACACTATCTGTTGTATCACAGACTGTTTATCCATTCAGCTACTGAAGGACATGCTGGTTGCTTGCAGTTTTTGGCAATTGTGAATAAAACTGCTACCTACATTTACATGCCATTGTGTGTGTGTGTGTGTGTGTGTGTGTGTGTGTGTGTGTGTGTAAGTTTTCAAATAAGTTGGGTAAATACCTGGGTGTGTGAAGATGACGTTTATTTTTTAGGAAATGGACAAACTATGATCCTATTCTAAAGCATAGGAGAAAAATGTCCAGTCTCTTACCATTATTGATGATTGTAGATTACGTACTTTATCAAACTGAAAATGCTCTCTATTGACCAGTTGGTTGAAATTTTTAAAATCACTAATGGGTATTGGATTATGTGAAATGTATTTTCTGCATCTATTGATATGATCATATGATGTTTCTTCTTTACTCTTTTGATGTAGGGGATTATATTAACTGAATTTCTAATGTTGAACCAGTTTTTCCTACTTAAGATAAACCCCATTTGGGTGCTTCTTACATATTGTTGGATTCAACCAGCTAATATTTAGTTGAGGATTTTTGCATCTTTAGAGGGATTAATCTTAATTTTCCTTTCCTATAATGATTTTATCTATTTTTTGCATTAGGGCAAGGACCTAATTGTGACTCCTCCCACTCAGAAACTCCCTTCTCTGTAGGGAAAACAAGTTATCCACAAAAGTAGGAGACAAATAACATTTTTGGACATTGAGTAACTTTTACTGTTTTGATTAAGTCCTTATCTTTTTACTAACAATCAATCCAGCAACCTTATTAAGACAGGCATGATGAAATGTTGACTGTTTGACGTAACTTTTTTTTATCAACAGGTTTATCTATTATACTGCACTTAATTATCATCATCATTATTATAGGTATGCTTTATATGAAATGTTTCATGAAATACGAGGAAAGGTGAATTTGATTTAAGTGTGTTTCTTTCAACTTGTCTATGTCCTCAGGGGACTTATCGGTATTCATGTTCTACAAACCAATGATACACTTCTGAACACATAATTACAGACAACATGATCCCTCTATGAAAAATATGACTTGGCACTCTACCACACATGTTTTATCTTTCAAAAGATAAAACTTAAAATTTTCCGTTTTTAAAAAATCAAGTTTGCCACTAGTATGCTTAATATTCAATTTTAGAGGTCACAACTTGTTTTAATAATGAGTAGAGCTTGTAATTACAAGCTTGTAATAAACACTAAATGTGTGTTAAGGTTTTAAATAGAGCAACTCTCTTCCAGAAAATTTACTGTATGTTTGCTCCCAGCAATGAAATGAAAAGAAAAATCAAGTAGCGGCTCCCACTATTATGTCTTGTCAATAATAGTGAAGATAGCTAGAAAATTTCATTGGAACAACTTCTTTAAATATACTTCTCTGATTCTCCTTCACATAGTGATCTTAATTTTCTTTTGGGGAAAACTAGAAGGTTTTTCCATATTAATTACATCTTAACATTTTTCTTTTCAAAAATAGTGACGTTTCTTTCCCTGTTCCTAGTTTTAAAAGTACTTGGAAGTTACCATTTGTCAGTGAATGATCCTTTTAATTTGATCTCTATGCTTGTCTGTATAAGTAACAAGAGACCTTTTTCACACTCTAAAAGTAAACTAATTTGTGCTTTTCCAACAATTCTCCCAACTGATTTATTTTTTAAATTGGATTTTACATATACTCAGAGTCCAGAAGGGGGAGAGTCAAAATAAAAAGAATGTTGCACTGCACGTTGCTGAATATCTGTATCTTTGGATTAGTTCAGAAAGAAGTGTATTTTAAAATTACTTATATTTTCCTTAAAAATATAATATGGTCATTTGTAATTTTTGATGACTCTTGAGAAGTGGGTCAGATAGAGTATCTTTGGTACTGATTTTCTAAACTTGTACGCAATAAACTAATTACCCTGCAGGACTGAGGGCATTCAGTGCCGGGACCTTTCCCAGGCTCTGAGCCTCCCTCTTTCAATGTGTGCTGCCAGTCTATCAGCCATTAGCAGTGTCTCAAACAACAACCGCAGGCAACTGCAAACATCCGGCCTCTAGTGAAACGTATAAAGGGCCAATTGATAGGAAAAAACTTCAAAATGCCTAGAATTGCCAGAACAATGGCAATTTCATTCTTTGAGTTTAGAAAGATTTAATAGAGAGCATAAAGGGGGAAAAATAAATTAATGTGGACCTTATATAATATTCCACTGATATTGCACAGATAATTTTTAATGTGGCTTGTTTTTAAAATGCCAAGGTAATAGCAACTTCATTCTTTGAGTTAAAAAAAAAAGATACTGGAAAGCACAAGTATACAAAAAGAATTTTAAAAAATGTTGACTTTATTTATCATTCCCTTTCAGTTTGAAACAATTGCAGATATTTTAATGTGACTTTTCCTAAACTTACAATTACTTCTTCATTCACGTGCCATTGAAAAAAATCTTGAAAAAGTGATATGCTGATTAACAAGTAAACAAGTGGATTATAGAGAAGATGAGATGTTTCTGATTTGTTAGATTTTTCCTGGCTAGAGAAACCTAGCTAAACCTCTAGGTGGCGTTGCAGCCATCAGTAGACTTCATGGATAAATCTGTTTTCCCAACTGTCAGTTAATATCTTTTTAAAAAATTACCCACTTAGGTGGTGTTCTTCCACTGTTTGCTAATCAGTCACAAACTTCTACTTTCTCTTGATGAATTCCTTTCTATTACTATTTTTAGTAATCCCTAATTAAAAATAATGGAAAATAGTAATTTTGGGCTATATCATTATCTTTGATAACACATCAAATCAACAGTGGGACACATTACAATTCTTGAATAAACTATGAAAATGCTAGAAAGGAACAATCTTTATTTGCTAAAATAAATATAGCTTGCAAAACATACATTTTAATGATAATACTCTGTTTCTATTAAGCAAAAATAAAAACGAATGAATTTGGGTTTACATTGTTTTCTTAATCTGGCTGTTATGACTAAATCAACATGTATTACTCAACAGTGTAATGCCATACGTAACTGTAAAGTTGCCGAAAATTGCTCCTGGAGTTTGTGGTCCATTTACCAAAGCCTTAACCTAATACTGGTATATTAATGTATTTGATGCTCAGCCCCTTGGATATACATGTGAAAACTTAAAAAGAGAAAATAAAAAACAATCATCAGAGTGTCTTGATAATAATGAACTTCCAGTTATTTGAGGTGACATGTAGGTTTAAATGGTTTGCCTCTTTTTCAGGCAGACCCAGAGTTTAACATTTTTGCTCTATTATTGACAGGTATAAGCAGGCCCCCAAACCCCAAAACCAAACAGAAAAGCCACAGGAATCCTATAACCATTACATTACTTTAGGTATACTTCTAGTATTTAATTTGAGACTCTACTGGACTGTTCTGAGATTTCATTTGTTTGATTTAATAAAGAAAGGGAATAAATTGAATAATTGCCAAGATGTTCTCAACCATACTAACTTTTTTAAAGCACTAATTCTAAAGGCAGATATGCAACAAATTGCTGAAGAGACAAGGTGAGTATAGACTAAGTGATAATCTGTCCTTCTCAAATCAAGGTAGTTAGAAAATAGGAAAAAAACCTGGAAGAAAGAAACATGGTAACAGAACAAAGGAAAATGGGGAATATGCTGTTAATGGAAAATATCTCTTAGCTCAATGTTGAGGACTTTGTAAATCTTGGAGGAGGGGTGTACTTTACATAAGAATTATAGTGCAATAGGATTTGGCTACAATTCAAATTTAGAGAAATATGACTCTTTTTATTTTATCCAAAGAACATCTCAAATACTCTATACCCCAGATTATAAAGAAGGTCCTCTAAATGTTGTTCCATAAATCTTCTTTCACAAATTAAACCAAGAGTTCCTCCTAATTTTGTTTCCTTCTTTCTACAGATCTACATGCCAATAATGTGTCCTTTTCATAAATGGAAATTTTCTATGTTCATTTTAAACAAGCAGCAAAAAATATGCTCATTTCAACAAATAAATCATCTCGTATCTTTAATTTTTAAATTTGGTTGATGTCTGCATAAAGGGACAGCAAATTATGGCCCGTGGACCAAACCTGACCCACCATTTGTTGTTTGTTTTGTTTCATCATGTGCAAGGTAAAAGATGTTATCTGCCACTTTTAAATAAATAAAAAAAAAGATAGAGAGAAAGAAAGAAAAGGTGAATATTTAGATGTAAATCAAATAAAACCTAGATTAAAACTATAAAATACTGATAAAAGAAAATCAAAAACCTAAACAAATGGACAAACATATTGTGTTCATGGAGTGGAAGACTCAACAGAGAAAAGATGTCAGTGTTTCCCCCAATTTATATTTATATAGGTTTAAAATTATTTTTATCAAAACCAGCAAGTTTTGGTTTGATTTGGTTTGGTTTGGTTTTACAGACAAGATTATTAAAAAAAAAATGGAGATGCAAAGGAATGACAGCACTTAAAACAATTTTGAAAATGTAGGAGTGAGAGAACTATGTTTACTTAATTTCAAGATATTAAATATCAACATAATCAAACATATGTAGTACTGGTAGAGGGACAGACATATAGATCTATGGAATAGAAGAGAGAATCTACAAATACCCACACAAATAGACCCAACTGATTTCTGACAAATTTCAAAAGCGGAAAGGCAGCCTTAGAAACAAATGTTTTTCATTTCTATAATCATACAACCATTGTACAATCTGGCTATTTTCCACTCCTACATTTAATACATAGCACAGCTTTACTCCATCAGGTTCAAATCCATTAAAAACAGACTAGAGAGGGTAAGCAGGTTATGCTAATTCTGAAATTACTATGAATCATACTAGACTGTTCTTTACTGCACTTTGTTATCTGTAATTTTCTTGATCTTTGATTCATTTGGAATTCATATTGGTTTCTCTTTCTTTCTTTCTTTCTTTCTTTCTTTCTTTCTTTCTTTCTTTCTTTCTTTCCTTCTTTCTTTTCTTTCTCTCTTTCACCCTCTCTTACTTTTGTGATTAGCTTCTGAACAGAAGTACTTCTTAGGACTCATTGTGTGTTTCAGTAAGATTTACTTCTGAATTTCTCTCCCTTGTTTTGCATGTCCCACTAGAGAAACCATATCCTGACCCATCCAGTCCACTATGTTTTTTTGCCAGAAGTATGCCAAGAAAAGGTCATTGGACTGGGAGTCAGAAGCACTAAGTTAGTCTAAGTTTTACCTATTTATTTAGCATATGGCTTCTCTAAATTTTAATTTATATAATAAAAATAGAAAAGTAGTATCCTTGTATTCTTAACATTTTTAAGAGGTTTACACTTTGGAAGATTTTAAGGTCTAAAAAGTCTTTAAAACTCTAGGAATAAAAAAATTAGCTCAGTAATATGATGTTTAATAGGAACATTGACCTTGAAGTAGAACCTTTGGAATAACGTCACTTAAGTAGCTACATATTCAACCTACATGTAAAATGTAACTTGAAGAAGTGCTCAGTACAGTCTTGTTGGGTGTCTAATGCTCAAATTACATAATTGATGTAATAAAAAAGAAAGAGAAAAATTAACTGGATGTTTAGCTTATAGAGTGCCAATCCAAATGAGTGGTGAAGTTTACTCAATATGGTTAAATGTTCTTAAAATGTTACTTAACTTTTGTTTCCATTAACTTATCCAGTGCAAATTCTATATAGAGCACATAAGAGAAAGGATAATGTATTATAAGTTTGTTGAACTAAAAAAGTTACATAATCAAGTTACAATTTACTGTCTCAATATAATAAAAGACAAAGATTTCACTGGATCTTCTTTTGTCACTCAAATAAAAAGTTCTCCAACATCAAAATATATTTTTCTTATACTGTGTTTTAAAACAGTAATATTGAGAGTTAAATAGGGTATTTCTTGAGTTAACTTGTGAAACTGAATAAAACAGAGTTAAACTAAATATTTACTATGCAAAAAATATTTGTGAAACACTGAAGAAAAAATAGGTACCATTATTTTTTTTAATAGGTTGCTCTTCTGCTATTCATTACATATGATAAAAAGATCTTCAGGTTAGATCATTTATTTTCCAAAAGAAATCACTGTTTGAATTTCATTTTATGACCTTGGAGCACAAAGAGTCATGGTTCTAGGGCACTAAAATATTTAGCCACCATCCCATGAAAAGTTAACAACCTTTTTTTCCCTCTAGAAATCCCTTAATATACAGAGAGAGCAAAGTACTTTTTTTTTTTAATCATTTAGGCCTAAACAGCCAAACTTTCTGAGTATTTACTAAATATAAAGAAAGTAAGCTATAGTTTCTTTTAAATGTACATTATCACTTTAGTCCATCTCATTAAGTTTTCTAAAGTAGGGTTTGTAGTATTTGGCATCAATTCTTCTGTTCTTTTGATAAGTACCTAAACAGGATGTCCTTGTAAATTAAATGAAAAATAGCTCTAGAAGTTTTCCTCCCTCAGGAATAAGCATTAAGATAGGCAGATGGCTTAAGTGGAAATACACAAGAATGCACTTTAGCCAACATTAGAAAAGTGTTCCAACAGATAGTACCGAGGTTCATTCATAAAGGTCCATCTCACTTGCTTCTGTACTGAATGTTTTACTGGCCTCAAAATGAAGAGGCTGAATTCATTTTGTCTAAGCTGTTACAAGACAGCCTCAATGAGGAAGGGAGTGTCATTGTAAGCAAAATAAAAATAATGGCTGATTTCTTAGCAGAGAAATTATATTCCTCGATATTGAAAAAAGAGAGATACCTCAACTTAAACATGTTTCCCAAATATTGGACTTACCCAAAGACTAAGTCATTCTTCACACAACTTTAATCCTCTAACTTACTTCTCTCACTCTCTCCCCCCTCTTTTAAATTCATAAAATTAATATGACAGATATTACATTATTCTCTCACAATTAAATGTTCATATTTTTTTTAAATTAAGTGCTTAGTAGCGATTTCGTACAACCATTAGAATTACTTTAAAATCATTAGTAATACTTTAACATTTCAACTTAAAGATCTCAGGTATTGGAAATAATCAGAAAAAAAATCATGAAAATGGGAACTGGGGAAATAATACTTGAAAGTAAAATGCTATTTTTTAAATAAATTCTTTTTTTTAAAAAAAGATTTTATTTATTTGACAGAGAGAAACACAGCCAGAGAGGGAACACAAGCAAGGGGAGTGAGAGAGGGAAAAGCAGGAAGCCCGATGTGGGACTCCATCCCGGGTCTCCAGGATCATGACCTAAGCCGAGGGCAGTTGCTTAACCAACTGAGCCACCCAGGCACCCCTGCCATTTTTATTTAATTAAATAGCCCATATGTAGGAGGTATTCCTTTAGACTGTCATTATTTTTAAGAGTTGACATTTCTAAAAATATGACTATATATATTTAATGGATAAGGAAAGATCCTAGCAATAAATTCAAGCAGGGAAAAATGTACAATTTTCCAGCATAGCCCAGCAGTTCATTTGTTAGTGACATAAAATGAGCTTCCCTGATCTTGTCAAAAGTACAAACTACATCCTAAACATAATGAATTACATACAGAAAATATTTTAAAAATTGCAGAACATTTTTAAACTTATAGTTTTAACTTTCTTCATGAATCAGCTGGCTTATCAAAACAACTAGATATCAGCAAGTTGGCTATTTGCATTTTATTTCTCATCATGAGGAAGTATACATATTTAGTGTGAATGAAAGTAAACAATGGAGAATTAAAACTATATATTGGTAACAGACAGACGTAACTTGTAGTATTTGTCCTTTCTTGAACAACCCAAATTACACTATACAGTTTTCCTTTACTCTCTCTAATTGCCTAAATACAGCTATCCTGAAAATATGTGTATTCTATTCTGTACCATTGCAACTACAATAGCAACAAAACAAAGTAGAATACAGCTAATTGCAAAACCCTGAGCAAGCACTTATTATTATTTATGTACTAAATATTCACCACTAAGCATCCCCGGCTTCCTTTATCCTTAACCATATGTCCTTATCTGAGCTCATTATAATCATCTCCAATCCTGATTCTTCTTTTGTGTTTGTAAGATAAGTCAATGGTAAGACCCTTTATCTAACTAGCCAATACAGAGAACTCAAACTTTCATTACTCTCTCAAACCAATTATCCAATCAATAATTCGCTCTTTTCAATTCTGTTAATCAGATAACACTAAAATATTGTTTTGAAAACAGGTTTATTTAAAAATTATTACAGTATCTGCATTTCTAATTTCTCTCTCTCCTGGACTGCCCTGTTTCAATACACATTACATACTATTGCCAAAGTAATCTTTTAAAAGCAAATACGATCATGTCATTTCTACCTAAGAAAAAAAATCCCTTCATTCTCCATAGGAAAAGGTAGGAACTACTCATTACGGGGTATTGCATCAAGGATCTCTTAATCCATATTGCCTACCTTTTCAAACTTATACCATGCATACAGCCATATTGAATCACCACAACATCAATCATAATTCTATCAAAACCTTGTTTATTATAGCATACTACAGTGAAATCAAAATGTCCAAATTAAATCCTAGGATGGCTGTGCATTTGTCTCTTCTTTGAGCTCTATCAATTTCTCCTATATATATTTTGATCCTAATTATTAGCTGCATTAAAATATTATGAAATTATACCTTTGTCTTTATCTGTTGTAGGTAGAATAAAATTTTTTCATATAGTTATTGTACAAAAAGTAAAGACCATCCTGAAGATTGTATTCATTGTAACTGAGTAATGAAGAAATCTTGCGACCACCTAGGCTATAATCAACCATACCAAATAAAAATTTAAAACCCAACTAAAAGCCCTCTTCTGAGGTAGTCACAAGGGGTCTTTTGGGCTTCAGTGATCCTGAGTGTAAAAAAGAGGAGGAGAGCCCTAGGGAGGATTCTGGGAAGCTGTGCCCTAGGGCTCATATTCTCTGGATTCCATGTAGACACTTCTGAAACGTCCTCCCTAATGCTTGGAGCAAAACAGAATGTACACGAGCCTGGCCCAAAGTGAAGCATGAATGTGCGAAGAGCAGCTTCTTTCCTAAGTCACAATTTGTGATTTTTCTCTCTTTGCCCTTCCTTTTACTTTTTTCTCTCCTGCTAGAACATCTATTTCCACAGGTGGCATATACCTCTCAGCCCCAAGTGGGCAGTACATGGTGGTAAAGAAATGTACA
This sequence comes from Spilogale gracilis, assembly GCA_004023965.1. Taxonomy (NCBI): domain Eukaryota; kingdom Metazoa; phylum Chordata; class Mammalia; order Carnivora; family Mephitidae; genus Spilogale; species Spilogale gracilis. The sequence goes on from PITA01023999.1 coordinate 11,227, forward strand.
AAAGACAAGGGTGTCAGACATTTAGATGCCTTTTTTTTTTCCTTCTTGTTTAGAAAGAGAGAGCTTGTGCGCACACAGGTAGGGTGAGGAAGAACAGAGGGAGAGAGAGATAGAGAGAATCCCAAGCAGGCTCCACACCCAGTAGTGGAGGCCCACGCTAGCTTGATCTCATGACGTTGAGATCATGACCTGAGCCAAAATCACGAGTCTCTGGCTTAATCCACAGAGCCACCCAGGCTCCCCTTTCATTCTGCTTTTGAACATGTTTCCTTAAATGTTTGTAATGCACCTTGTTAAATATTTTCATGAAATTTCATCATACCTTTTTGGTATATGTGCACCTTTTCAGTAGCAAGCATAGTTTATCCTTCAGTACTAAATTACGTTCTTTTACCTAACAGAAAAGAACTATGTTTTGCTCTCTATTTGTTAATATGCTTGAGTGATAAGGAACAGATTTGAGATCTCAGATGTCATTTTATTTTTGCTGGTCAGCTATCATAAAGACTAGGAGTATGACTGTCATGTAACTTCCTAACTGGGTGTAGGCATGTTCAAGAAAAGTGAAATAAAATACTTTGATACTGGACTCAATGGGAAAAATTGTAGCTAAATGTCAATTTACTTATAATGGATGTCTCTCTGAGAATATATACATATAGGATATGCACAACTCACTTTTACTTATCAGGCTTTATTATACTTATGAACCAAAACTTAAATGTTCAGCAGCTGGCTTATAATGGATAGATGCCCAGCATGTGTTGCTTTTTCCAGCTACTGCTATAAATACACAGTCACATATATACATGCGACTTCTTGGCTTCATATCTATGAAGATAAATATTTTTATTATACTTTTGTCTTTAATTCTGCTTCTGTTAACAGTGATCTTTTTTATTTTTTCATTCTTATGTGTTCATTACTGCATAAATCTGTCCAGCTGGGGCCTTAGGACCATGGCAAGATATGCTACCATCAGGGTTTTACATTTCCTTACCTTATTAGAAGGAAAGGGCCATAATTATCTTTTAAAGGAAATACTGGACTTGCTCACTCTCTGTATTGTTTTTGTACTTTATAAGTTTTTAAACTATTAAAAATTATACCAATAGCTTAGTAATTCTGAGGCATAGGCTAGTTTAAGTATTAGAGGATGTGCTTAACTTTGTCTTCAGATGCCTTCTTCTCGGCCAATTTACAGCTAAGTGAAGTGTCATCTGATTACTCCAACTATTAACTGAAGATCTATATAGGCCCAAGATGAACTACAGTCCATGTCAGTCCTTCTCAATAAAATATGATATTGGTGTGTGTTATGAATTGTTTTCTTCTATGGTAGATTGCTTAACAGGAAAAATACACAAATCAAATAGAATTATGTGTAGATCAAAAGAGAGCAGTTACCTAAAGTTGGGTGGCCTAGATCATATAACCCTGAATCATTTCCTAGCCACTTTTGTGTCCCTGTGTCACATGACTTTGGACAAGACACTTCTCTCTGGACCTCCATTTTAGTTTCTATAAAACAAGAAGCTTGAAGTAGATGATGGCAGAGATCCCCCTCTGCTCCTGGACGCCTTGGCCCAGTAGCCTACCCCTCTACAGGTCCCAGATAATGTGCTGCTGCTATAAGATGCTTCAGATATAAAATTGGTTTGTCAATCATATATGCTCATTTAATAGTTTATGAAAGGCCTTTTCATTATATAGATTTTTCCAGTTTTATGGACTTGACTACTTAATAATGTCTTGTTTTTAGCCATGTAGCTCTAGACATCATTAGCTTGATGTCTGAGTAATCTGCACTTGATACACAGTTGGTGGGATTTTGGTATTTTATAACATTCTTTGGTTACATATCTGTTTAGCATCTTATTACCATAAGCACTGTGATCATTGTTTGGAAATCTGTCCTATGGAAAGAATAAAAGCATCTACTTCACATGTACTTCACAGATTTCAAAGAAATTTCATTAAAACATCATTGTTCTCTTCACTGGAAAAAAATTATGAACTGTTGAATTTTTTCTTTATATTGAGTTTTTCATCATTACAAAGTGTATCTTTTTACTTCTTCTATCACTACTTGGTTCACCAAAAGAATTACTATTCAGTCCTTTGGCTGGGGTTTACATGGTACCATCCCTACTGTCCTTTCAGCTTCAGCTTTTCGCTTAAAAAAAAAAAATCTTTATGTTTAAGGCATTCCAGGGTAAGCAACAAATATTTGTGTTTTTAGTTTAATAAATATGAATATTTTTCTTTTGATTAAATTTTAATATATATTTAATTTACTTACTAATGTATTTGGTTTCAAGTTTGCTATATTATTCTTGCTCTTTTATTATTCTTACTTTTGTTCTCCTTCCTTGTATAATTTTGAATTAAATGTTCTTTTATTATTTCCCTGGCTTTCTCTCCTAGCTTTTTATTTATAAATTATTTAACAAATCTTTTCATGGTCACTTAATATTATACATGAATGCTTGACTTAATAAAGTCTTATATATGTCAGGCTTATCAAAATTGAGCATATATTTATCATATCAGCAACTTCCCATAAAATAAAAGGACCTTAGAAAACTTTCATTTTTCTCCTTAAAACACGGTTTTTAAAAAATATCTTTATTTTTAATTTAAATTCAATTAATTAACATAAATGTATTATTAGTTTCAAAGGTAGACTTCAGTGATTCATCAGTTGTATATAACATCCAGTGCTCATTACATCACGTGTTCTCCTCAGTGTCCATCACCCAATTATCTCATCCCCCTTAGCCCCCACCGCTCTAGCAACCCTCAGTTTGTTTCCTATGATTTACGGTCTCTTCTGGGGGATGCCTGGGTGGCTCAGTCAGTTAAGTGTCTGCCTTCAGCTTAGATCTTGATCCCTGAGTCCAGGGATTAAATCCCACATCAGACTCCCTGCTCAGTGAGGAGCCTGCTTCTCTCTGCCCCTGCTCCCGCTCTCTCTCAATCTCTCTCTCTTTGTGACAAATAAATAAAATCTTTAAAAAAGAGAGATAGAGAAAGAGAAGAGTCTCTTACGGTTTGTCTTCCTCTCTGATTTCATCTCGTTTTATTTTTCCCTCTCTTCCCCTATGATCCTCTGTTTTATTTCTTAAATTCCACATATGAGTGAGATCATATAATTGCTTTTACAACATTTTTTTTAATTCTAAATTTGAAACCTTATAAGACACTGATTTTTTCCCTTCTATTTATCCTGTCCTCTACTCTTTACTTTTCTTGTTTTTCTAGATTCCCTTGCTGGATAGTGTTCCTACTGCCTGAAGCATTTTCTTAAATGTGGTTCTGCTTGTGATACATTATCTCAATTAATGGATGCCTGAAAAATGTCATCATTTGCTTTCATTTTGAAGGATATAGTCATAGTTTACAAAACTCTAGGTTGGTAGTTATTTTCTTTAAGTGCTCTAAGGCATCATTCTTTGTCTTTTATGTTTTACTGTTTCTGCTTAGAAGTCAGCTGTCAGTCTTAGACTTATTCCTTTTAAAGTACTATGTCCCTTCCACCACCTTGGCTGCTTTAAAGATTTTTCTGTTTTCCTATTTTTCTTTGCTCTTCTTCACTTTTCCAGTGTGACCTAATGTACACTTCTATTTGCATTTATTCTAAAGTTTTATACCAAGTCATTATTATATTCTTTGATATATTTATGGGAGCTACTCAATTACTAATTCTTCAAATATTGTTTCCTACCTCATTCTCTGCCTCCTGTTCTATTGGGACTCCAATACTTGTATATTTTACACTCTTTTCTGCATATCCTTTTTTTGTCCTTGTTTCCAAAGATATTTTATTTTTTCAATCTTCCAATTAATTCTCTTTTCATATGTGTCTAATTTCTTGGTAAACTCATATTCTGTATTCTTAACTTGAAAATTTTTCAGTTCTAGAATTTCAATGTAACTTTATAATAGTTTTCACTTTTCTACGAATATTCTCCTTCCTTCATTGAACTTACTGAATTTCTAGTTAAAATCATTTTAAAGTTTCTTTCTGATCACTGTTGCATCTGATCTTCTATGAGTCTATTGCTATTCCTTCTCAGTTGCTGGTTCATTCCTATACCTTACTTGCCTGACTATTGTTGATTGGATACAGCATTTTGGAATGAGACAGACTGAGAAGTTGAGTCTTACAGTCCTGAACTTTGCTCTTTGTTTATCAATATAGAATTTACCTTCTGCTTATGGAGGAGAGCTGAATGGCAATCTCTTGAGTTAATCACAGATTGTGTTGATTGAAAGAAATGCTGGGCATAAGTTTTTTGAGATTTAGAATTTATCTTACTTATACAAATGTAATCTTTTTCATGTTCAAATTGGAAGCCCAGGGTGCTTATAAGTTCTCTCTTCTTTGGCCTTAAACTATAATTCCCCTCCTCAGCATAAAATGGTAAAAATCTTGGTTTTATTAAGTCTCTCAAAATGCATGCTTTCAGGTTGGCACACACTTGGGGAGAGGGACAATCAGGATCAAATAGCAAGATTTCCTCTGTCAGCTGCCCTGCCCTCTGTTACCTTGATTCCTTAAGTCTTTATGTTTTAGAAGCTTTTTCATAAACCCTGCCATCCCCCTTTCCACCTCCTCTTTTTTTTTATGTTGTGCTCAGCTATGCTATTTGCTTTTGGTGGTGGAATAGTTGCTTTGAAGTAAGCTAGCACAGCATTACTGGAAGCAAAAATTGCACAAAATGCTCTAACACTAGGTCTGGGTACAGTGCTAATCATAAAGGGTAAATAATATAGGGACATTCTGGTCTAATGGAGCTTATAGTCTGAAACGGAAAGACACAGAAAAAAAAAAAAAGTAGGACTAGCCTGTGGAAAACCCCTGAGAAATGAATGAGCTTGTTGTCTTTTATGAGGATAAACATTAGTGCAGCATGTGGATGATGAATGAGGTGGATAGTAGAGGCTGAGGTCAGTAAGGAAGGCCTCTTATTTTCTAGCGGGAAGCCTTTGAAGGTTTTAAACAGAGAAATAATGAGTTGATATATATTATTGAATGATAACTCTGCTTAATGTGTACATAATAAACAGTACGGAAGAGCAGAATAAACAAGGGAGGATGAAGGATTTCTGCAGTACTCCAGGCCAGAGATGATTCTGGCTTGAATTACAGTAATAACAATAGAAAGATGTGTATAGATTTTGAATATGTTTTGAGAAAAGTGCCAATTAAAATTACTAATGGATTTAAAGCACAGAGGTTAGAGAAAAGAAAAGAATCAGGAATAACTCAGTTGTTGTTGCTCGAACCATGGAATACATCATGACATGTGGAGGAAGAACCATTATAGATAGGAAAAATCTCAAGTGCTAACTTTTAATAACGTTAAGTTTGAGATGTTTCTAAGATACCATGTAAGATTGATGATTATGTGTGAAACTTGATATAGGAGAATGAAATCCAGTGTTTTCAGTGTTGAATTCAGAATGGCATTCAATGTTTACTAATATTTAGTGTTGAGAATTCACTAATAATAAATAATTTTTCAATCACAAAAAATTACAAATTAAGGAAGTAGGTTTTTGTTTATTACTTATCACACAATTTAAAATGCATAACTAAAGTAAATGTATTATCTTCTTCTATTAGTTTTAATCCTTATACTTTCAATGTGGAAAAAATCAGACAAAAATACTATTTGGTTTGAAACAGATTATGAATATTTCTCAGTACATTAACCTGATCCTCCCCAATGTCCTGGCCTTATCTACATCTATGCATCTTTATCTTTTCTCCACCTAAGTTTCATTTCTCAATGCTTAGACATTAGGCTTTTATCTTTAGTATGTTTCCAAAAATATTCTCTATAAAATCAGCAGTAATTTCTTTATTGTTAAACTCAATGACTTCCTTCTGGTCATTATTCTATTCTACTTCTAGTAATACAAAAAAAATTATAATTTTTACCTTTTTCTTCTGAAGGCTTTTTCTTTTTTTTTTTTTTTTTTAAGATTTTATTTATTTGACAGAGAGAAACACAGCCAGAGAGGGAACACAAGCAGGGGGAGTGAGAGAGGGAGAAGCAGGCTTCCCGCCAAGCAGAAAGCCTGATGTGGGACTCGATCCCAGGTCTCCGGGATCATGACCCGAGCCAAAGGCAGTCACTTAACCAACTGAGCCACCCAGGCGCCCCCTAAAGGCTTTTTCAATCTTATTCTTTATAATAGCAATCTATCTTATGATGTCCTAAGTCTGTATCTTCTAAACCTTTGTCACTTATTCTTCTTTCCTTATAAATTACTTCAAAGAAAGACTTTATTAAAATCCCTCCCTGGGGCTGCTTCTCCTTTCCCTTGAGACACCCTCCTTGTGGTATAATGACTTCTCCTTCAAATGCTTTGTCTACCACTTTCACTCAGAAAAATCCAGAGTCATTTACCAATTCATACAAAAACATTCATTGATGCCTGAGATGTACGCAAGATGTACTATATCATCCAGAAGAAAAATGTAAAAAAGAGAGCAGCAAGTACACTGGAATTATAAGCCAAATAAATGGAACTGAAAAACACAGACAATGATAATACTGTGTGAAAATTATTTATAGAGCCAAATGTTTATTTGTATTTATATATTTTATATATAAATTTATTTATATAACCAAATGTTATGAGAGGACAGAAAAGGCATGGCTTTTCTGCCATGAAAAAGGAGAGACCAGAGAAAGGGAAAGTGGGCTCAGTGTTTAACAACAACTAAGAATTTACTCGGTCACAAATCGGGGTGACAATGTAAGCAGAAAAACTTGTACAAAAATGACAAAGGTATGGAATATCTTGGCATCTACAGAACTGGTCCTCCATGATGAAATGTTTTTACTGACTTAACACAGTAAAAGAGCTAAGGGACATATTTATAGCACAGTCTTTAATACATTAATATGTATTCTTAATCTCTGAAATTCCTTGATGCTATACACTAGTGCAAAAGCTTCACTAGTACTATGCACTAATATTTTATAGAATTTCTCAAGCTAATTTGGCAGGAACACTTTTCAGAGTGTCTCTCTTGGATACTAGTCTTCCAGATATCACTAGTTAGGAAACTGCAAGTTGGATGTGTGTTCCATAGGTGACTTCCTTTTTAATTATCCACTTTTCAAATATGACAGATATCTGAACACATGCCACGCCCTACTGTATTGTTTCTCTTTGGTTAAATAAACATGTAACATGACACATGAGACTTGATCTGACCTTCTGCTATGTTACCCTATGCTCCTCTATCTACACCGTTTCTCAGAAAAAGTAAAATAAAATATTTGTCTGCATTTCCTGTCTCTTCCTCTTCACTTGCTATTCACTTTTTTAATTTTTAATTTTTAATTTTTTATTTATTTGACAGAGAGAGATCACAGGTAGGCAGAGAGGCAGGCAGAGAGAGAGGAGGAAGCAGGTTCCCTGCCGAGCAGAGAGCACAATGCAGGCCTCAATCCCAGAACCCTGAGATCATGACCTGAGCTGAAGGCAGAGGCTTTAACCCACTGAGCCACCCGGGCACCCTTGCTATTCACTTTTTGTATAATTATGTTATCACTTGTACTGAAACAGTATTATGTAATCTGTTAAATAAAATTCAATTAATCACATATAAAAATCTGCTACAATTTTTTTAGTAAATCGGTAAAGTATGGAAATGAGGTATCCCCATCATCCCCAATTCCTAGAAAACCACTCCAGAATATATATTCTATGAAGCTGTAGTGAATTTTTTCAATAAATTTTATATGCTTACTTATACCAAAATAATAAATGTAATATATGAAAACAAAACACAATAAAGAACTCACACACTACTGATTAGGGTGATTTCAAAATCTATATCAAAGGTATTATAATTTATCTACTTGTTGCTTTTTACTAATCAGTCTATGTAGATACACTTAGTGCTAATTAAGGCATATATATTTCAGTAGTATGGTATGAGTACTACTTTAAATGGTATGAATATGCTCTAATTCATCTCTTAATTTCATTTTCCTTCTCTAATTAGTTCAATGATTCTGTTGGAGACAATTATGTATCTTTCTGCTTGTGCAAAGTTCTCAGAGTTTATCTATTTTATCTATTATCTATTACTTAAAATTCATTGACTATCAGTTTGAAAAGTATTGCCCTCTTCTATGATACCAAGTCTTCTTATCTCTAAGCATAATGCTAATACACAAACTAGTAAACAAAAAAAAAGATCTGTATTTGACCTTTGAGATCATGTACAATTTACTGATTTTCTTCAAAGTACTGATCAAAATTAGTATCGCTCTCAGTCTTCTCAAATATGAAGATAATGTGTTGTATCACCAAATAGCTCAATAACAATTTTAATCTAAGGCATTATTGTTCACCTTGACCCAGAACTGGAAGAGTCCTTCCACAGAGCAAAGGATCCACTTGCATGCATCAATAAAAGATTCAAATAAAATAACAAATGCATGAAACAAAGCAAACTGAATATAGTCTAATCTTACACATAAACTAATTAAATCCTACACACTGATAAAGAGAAAATTATAGATGCATCCAAAGACAATATTAAAACTAATTTTGTCATTTTGTTAGGCATGATAAAATATGTATCTTTCCCTCCAAAACATGAATTATAATTATTCCTGGAATTCTACCTTTGGAGAATCATCCTTTTTTTTTTTTTTTTTTTTTTTTTTTTTTTTTGCAGTAGAACACTTTGGAATAACTTTCTGTTTATATGCAATTTCTGAACGAGACTGTATTTTCCACTAATTAAAAAATATGCTATTATTCATTCATTCATTCAATCAATCATCTAGCATTTATGAAGTATGTAATATTAGCAAGACATGATGTATCTCTGAATTACAAAAGTAAGAAAAAAGATATATTACTGATTTCAATTAACTCACAGTTTACTGAGCAATAACGTTCTCCTACATTAAAGAGAGGAACTGAAATTACAGAATTAATGAAAGCAAGCCAACATAAAGAATGAATGACAAACTCTAAGGGGTTATGAGCATAAGTACAAAGTACTGAAAAGTGTGAGAAAAGCAGAAACAGAAGAATTTTTAAAAATGAGGTCAATTCATAATTTCAGGTAACTAAAAACAGATTCATCAACCTGATGCAAAGAGTTTTTTTTTTAATAAACAAAACATTTCTCTGCTGTAATAATGATTTACTCTACATCTGCTGTGTGACATGCTTCTCTTGATTCTCTCTGATACAGAAATTGAGATTCAGAGCCATCGGTAAATTTGCCTCAGTTGACAGAATTCCTAAATACCTCGTCAGTCTGGCTTCGATATCTATATTTTTTCCCTCATCCTACGTTGTCATGTAATGAAGACTGACAATGTTGGATCAATGATTAAGACATTATTGGCTTTAACCTTTATAGTATTAGTAATCCTCATTTTTCAGAGGTTCAGAAAGATGATGTTAACTTGGAAATATTGCTGGTAAAACATTCATCCTTACCAAAGAATGGTGCTTGTTCTTTGGAGATCAGAAACCCAAAAAGGAGTTAGTGTTCAGTTCCATATTCTTAAAATCCCTTTATTGAGTTGCTTCCTTCATTTCTATTCACTATGCCCCATCCCTCTCACTTATGCCTTGTTCTACAGTACACAAGACCTTTCTATATCCATTGTTTAAAGCTTAAAAACAGTATTTCAATGTTCAAAATTCTGATTTCCAATTGATAATATACAGTTAGAATATATTTACATATTTTATTTTGTGATTTAGTTTTAAGAATACATACCACACAGATAGTTGAGACTATTTTAGAAGGCGTGCATGAGAGTGCTTTTTGTATTTTTATTTTAAAAGGCTCTTGAAGAAAGAAAATCTCACTTTGAGTCTAATGTTTGATTACTTTCCCCAAAACTAAAAGCCTTTGTCCTTAGCTTAAATACCAATTACTAAGCGTGTTGACAAGATCAAGTAGATTCTCAATAAATGTGTTGACTAAACAAACTAATGAATTAATGACTAAGTGAACAGATATGGCATTTGATGTAGGATCCTTGCCCAAATCTTCAATCCTGAAGAATAAGCAGGGTAGAATAAAGTCAACACTTCTTACTTAATAAGCTGTAAGGCAAGAAATCGTTATAACTTATTTAACTCCCTCAAAGTCACACAGATGTTCTTCTCCCATAGGGAGAAAAGAAGAGGAAGATGAAATTGAAGAGATAATAGTACGTTTTGTCAGCAGTTCTTAACTGCTAAACAGATCGGTTCTTAGGAAAGAGGGCGAAGAGATCATGCAACCTAACAATCATGTCTTCACACAGGAAGTAGAAATCTGGCCTTTTTAAAAAATCAATACTCTGCTATTTGCCATCTACTCAGAGATGGATTATGGCAGTAAAAGTATATATTAGTTAATTAATTAACTAGTTAATATTAAAAGAAAGAGGGAGAGAGAAAACTCAATTATCATACAAAACTTGAGAGAACTAGATACTTGATTAAAATGGTATTTCTTTATATTCTTCTCTAAGTAAAATCCGGAACGTTAAGTTATGAAAATTTGGAAAATACAGGCAGCTGTAATTCTCATGAGAAAAAAGTGCAGAAATGTGATAGCATTTTGCAAAATTTCTTTCTTTTCCCATGCTGCTTCTCTCATCTATTTCTTAACTTCTCCTTGCATTTTTCTGGCTTTCTCTTTTTATTTTTTGCTTTCTCTTTTTCTATTCTCTCTCTCCCTCCCTCTGTTTCTAATGCTGTCTTTTTAAAAATATATATAACATATTTCAATATCTATTTCTTTAATACATATTTTGATATATATTTATATATACTTTGAACACCAATTAAAGTCTTTTCAAGGTCATGGCTGGGAGCATCCGGTATTCTTGATGAAAGTGGGAACAGGAAAAAACCCGTATGTAGAGAAAAAGAGCAGGAAGTCCCTGGGCTCTGTGAAGCAGCAGATGCTTCTTCCATCTGGCTGTGAGCAGGATTCCTAGGGGACAGGACAGGAAAGAGACCATGGTGCAAATTCCTAGATGCTCTAAGATCTGTCACTTTAGTGCTAAGCTTTCTTACACCCAGGTGATGAGCGGAATTTTTACAATTGGATAAGAAAGAAACTGTGTTATGTGTTGTTTTCAGAAGCAGAAGCTGCATGGCAGTTTTAGTAGCTGGGAAAGTAGATAAAGGCACTTCCGACTGGGTTGTTGCACCTGATTTTGCTGACATTTTAAAATAAATGGTCAGTATTAAAATGAGGCTTATTTCAGCCTAATGTCAGGGGCATTATGCTTAGAGTTTCTATTTGTTCAGTATTTTTTAAAATGTAATATTATATTATAGATATTCATGATACCTTTCATATTGCATATTGGTGACTAATAAAGCACTTTATAGACTTACTGTTCTCTATTTGAGAGAAGAGATTTATGTGAAATAAGTATTGCTTTGGATTTACATACAGGAAGCCCTTGATCTGTTATATTCACCTGACACGATGAACAGAGCTGTCTAAAGTGACCCCAGCAGCTGAATTAGCAAATACAAGTGGATCAGCGTGAGATATTTCCCAGGCTTTAACCAAATTAGCACTGATTGGAATTGGGTGGCTTATTCTAAAATTGTATTTAAAAATATTATGTTTATGGGGTCTTGTCTCCTCCTCCAGCATGTGACTAAACTCTATATATGTTTCTATGTGTGGGGCTTGTGTGTGTGGATGGTGTGATCTCCTGAAAGTTGGAGGCTTGAATTTGCCACAAGTTAGTAGGTATGTGTGTGCATGTTTTGTACGTGTGTATTTGTCTCGAAAATTAGGTCAAACTGAGGTTTCCAGTAATCATGTATAAAATAGAATTTGATGTTTTAACATCTGTCATTTGCATATACTTCATTTTCAGTGCATTCCCATTACATTGTAGAAGATAATAGAGGAGCAAAAAGAGACTTTCCATAAAACTAGAGAGAATATGACTATTTGTATTTGGAAACAACTGGGGACTCTTTCAGTCTGGGACAGTAAAACCAGAAGGGAGCCACTGCTGCAGGTAGAGAGGAACATACCTCAGAGTTTGGCATTCAGTTGGCACACGAATCAACAGTGTCAACAGTGAGGAAGAGTCTGTGTGTAATCATACAATATGCCTGCTTTAACAATCACCTGAAATGAAACTAGTGATACTAACTCCTTTAAAGAACAGTAGATAAGAAAGGTAACTACTGATGGATGGAAAAAAAAAAAAAAGAATAAAGAGGAAAGGAGAAAAGAAAAGAAAAACAAGCTTTGGATCTGAGTGACTATACAATGATTTAAACAAAGAGAGAAGAGCAGAAGTCTTTGGGGTGATCAGTCTCAGATACTAACAGAAAAAAAATATAGGGAATCTAGATCAAACTTTTATTACCTTAATGTTTGATTTAGATCACCCTTTCTCTCTCATTATGCTCGACACTCACCCATAGATCCCTACATTTTTTTTTGAACTGGTGATATTTGCTTTTATAAAGGTGAATACGCTCATTTTTTTTTTTTTTTTTAGCCCAGTTGGGATTTCTGCATGACCCTCAGTTGTTGTACATTTGCTTAAGATGGCTCTCTCTGCCCAGGAAGTGTTTATGAACAACACTACCTGGAAGGAAATGGCAACTTTGTATCTTTAAGTTAATAAAAATGCCCAATAGGAAATTATATTCTGCATACTTGTATGCGAGGATTGGTCCCAGGCCATCTCATTAGGATCTTATCCTTTCTAGAGATGACTGAGTTCTGATTACCTTCAAACCTAAAGCGTGGAGCACTGGGTGTGGGGAATGGGGAATGAATCTTGGAACACTGGAAAAAAAATTTAAGTAACAATAAAAAAAGAAACAAACAAACAAGCAAACAAAAAAACCTAAAAAAACAAAACTTTGTCTTTCTGGTCACTATTATGTCTGGTAGGACCAAAAACCAAGCCAAATGAAATGAAGTATCAGAAAATAAAATCTCCAAATTACATAAATTAAAATATATTTTTTAAAGATTTTATTTATTTGACAGAGAGAAACACAGCGAGAGAGGGAACACAAGCAGGGGGAGTGAGAGAGGGAGAAGCAGGTTTCCCGCCGAGCAGGAAGCCTGATGTGGGGCTTGATCCGGAATTCCGAGATCATGACCTGAGCCGAAGGCAGTCGCTTAACCAACTGAGCCACCTAGGCGCCCCTAGGAGATATTTCTTATACTGATTTTCTTGACAAGCTGTTTTTATATCGCCCTTCATTACATCTATTTTCTGACTTTAGGATCTGCAGGGTTTTTCCAGTATTTCTCCTGCATTTCTCTTTTTTTTTTTTTGCACACGAAGAAAGTTCATGATATTGAATCTTTTTTTTTTATTTTCATATTTCTTTTAAATCCTTCAGTAGATTTGAATATTTCAAAGAAAATTATGTTTAAATTATTAAATAGTACTCATTGATATGGTTTAGGTTAATGTAGGAAAGAAAGGCTATTTTTAAACATTTGAGCTATTGGTAAATTAGACAATTTTTAGCATTTTGAAATCTTCAGTGATAAACTATTTGTCAGCTCAATCATGAAAATTTTATGAAATGAGTCAGAAGAGAATCCAGAAAAAATTAATGTTCAGAGAGACTGTGTGTGTTGATAATGTTGAACTTTGCCTGAGTTCTTGCTACTGGAGAAATCCCCTACCTTGACCCTTTTGTGTTTCAAAATATTTAACTTTGAAGTTATCCCTGCGATGAAGTGCCATCCCATACTCTGACACAAGACTCACCCAACTCTTCTTCAGTGACTCAGATAAGACCCCTATCTATCTTCATTTGTAATGTCTAGTTTTATAAAACCCTAGGTTTCCAACCTCTTCCTTGAGACATACCTCATTCATGAAAAAATCTATTTTTTGCAATAACCCAAGTACAATCATCTCTTTAATTGTCTGGTGTAATTTGTATTTTGTATTTTTGAATTTATATTATTGCCATTAGAAGCAATCTATGAAGAAGAGTAAATGCCACTTATGATTCTGTATTTCTCAAGCAGCATTTTGGATATGGAATATATTTTTTAAAAGTAGTGGATATTGTAAATATTCTCAAAGGAACTATATATATACTACATACATGTACACAACATAAAGTACAGAGGAGCTATGTTCACTTTGATTGGCACAGACTTCATTTAGACAATGATACACGTGCTCAATTGTACTCAGAAATGAGTTATCTGACTCACAGATTACATGATTTACTAGTAGCACAACCTTGAGGAAATTACTTTACCCACCCAAATCTTTGTTTCCATATATCCCTATGCCCCACCTCATGAGATTATTGTGGAGATTCAAATAAATAATGTAAGAATGGTACTTTAATCCTGTGGTAGGATTGCCTGTTTTTATATGACGTGCTATTTTATTAAAACTCTAAAATACCTTATTTCAAGTCTCATTTGAAGATATTTAGATATGGAGTTACCAGAAAGGCTTCATTATAGTGCTGCTATGTCCCCAAAAAATGTTTACTAGAAACTACTGTCTCTTTCAGGTTAGGATGAGTGACTATACCACACAACACTGCAAATTATAAGTACTTCTTTGTCATCTACAGTTGAATTATTCTCTTTGAGTTCAGAAGTGAATGGATACTGACTAGACATGCAATAGTTATTCCTTTCAAAAATATTCAATAAAGAGTGATGAACAATATTTAAATGAGTCATTTAGTTTCCATGTATTTATAAAACTAAACTATGCGTGAACACTTGCAAATTGCATGCACTTACATTAAGCTATAAACTGCATTACTAACTGTTGACATAACCCTCTCACAACCACCTTATACCCTTTCTCCAGGATAACCCATCCTTTAAGATGTGCTTAGAAAGAGAGGATTATTCTGCCTCATTCTTCTTCAAGATCACTAATAGACACATGAAAAAGTGTTCATCATCATTAGCCATCAGGGAAATTCAAATCAAAAACCACACTGTGATATCACCTGACACCAGTTAGAATGGCAAAAATCAATAAGGCAAGAAACAACAAATGTTGGGGAAGTTGTAGAGAAAAGGGAACCCTCTTACACTGTTGGTGGAAATGCAAGTTGGTGCAGCCACTTTGGAAAACAGTGTAGAGGTTCCTCAAAGAATTAAAAATAGAGCTACCTTATGACCCAGCAATTGCACTACTGTGTATTTACCTCAAAGATATAGATGTAGTGAAAAGAAGGGCCATATGTATACCAATGATCATGCAGAAATGTCCACAATAGCCAAAATGTGAAAAGAGACAAGATGCCTTTCAACAGATGAATGGATAAAGATGTGGTCAATATACACAAAGGAATATTACTCAGCCATCAGAAAGAATGAATACCCAACTTTTGCATCAACATGGATGGGACTGGAGGAGATTATGCTGAGTGAAATAAGTCAAGCAGAGAAAGACAATTACCATATGGTTTCACTTATTTGTGGAACATGAGGAATAGCAAAGAGGACATTAGGAGAAGGGAAAAAGGAAGGGGAGAAATTGGAGTGGGAGACGAACCATGAGAGACTATGGACTCCAGGAAACAGAGAGTTTTAGAAGGGAGAGGGGGGATGGGTGAGCCTGGTCGTAGGTATTAAGGAGGAAACGGATTGCAGGGAGCACTGGGTGTTATATGCAAACAATGAATCATGGAATACTGCATCAAAAACTAATGATGAAATATATGGTGACTAACATAACATAATAAAAAATAAAAAAATAATAAAATAAAATAAAATAAAATAATAAAAAATAAAATAAAATAATAAAATAGAACTGATGTCAAAGGAAGGAAGGAAGGAAGGAA
>PITA01024000.1:0-27108 GCA_004023965.1 Spilogale gracilis
TACAGGAGAATTAAAACTTTTTTCTAAGTTAAAGACTCCTCCTCAGTTTTAGAATGACTATTTTCTCAGATTTTTTACTACTAGTCATGATTCTGATGCTGCCTTCCCAGTAGAGCCCCATCCTCAACAAGGAGGCACTGAAGCTTCTCTTCCTTTAACTGCCATGATCACCCCAGATCACTGAGACATCTTTTTTCTTCTTAATCCCCGAAGATCTTCTTGCCCTCCTGCTTCATCTGCTAAAGCCCAAACCAGCTTTATACCACCTATGCTTCCTGGCAGACGCCGGCAGCCAAACAACTTCTCGCCACATGTCCCCCTTCTCCAGGCCGATAACCTTCCCTCCTTTTGCCACTCCTGCTTATCCAGGGCAGAGGCGGGAAGGAGCTCCAGCCTTGGCTCCCTTCACACTACACCTTTCATGGCAGACTGGAACATGCTTGATCCTTTGCAAGGGCTGGGGATTTTACAAACCTGGGTCCTGACATACTGTAATATAAAAAAATTAGAAAAACTATCAAATATACAAAAGATGCCTTTAATCAATCCATTTCTTAGGATCAATGAATTTATACCTCCCATGTGTAGCAGAGATACATCATTCTTATTTTCTTAAGGACATATGAAAACTAAATTTTCCAGTCTTTCTGACAGTTGGGTCACAGACCATGCAACTTTGTTTTGGCCAATGAAAGGCAGATGGGAGGGAGGTATAGCCACTCCCAGTCCTGGCCCCTAAAAGCCACATGCCAGTTTCTTCAATCTCCTGCTTCTCTTTCCATTGAAACCATGGGTCCCAGTTGCCATAACTACATGATGGAAGAATCCCAAATCACCTCCTAAAGGAGAACCACTGAATCCATGTCAGAATATGACATGGGCAATGAATGAATAACCTTCCTCATCTTAAACCACAGATATTTCAAGGTTTGTTACTTTAACAGAGTATATAGCCTATACTGATTAATGAACCCTGGGGAAAAGATGGCAAATTGAAGTCAAATTATTGTTTTCACGAATAGTGATTGCTATTAAGGACCTGCTCTATGTCAGGCACTGTGCTCCACACTTTATCTATGGAAGCACTAACATATACATAATCCTTGGCATTTTACATCCATTTAACAAATGGGGAAATTGAGATTCAGAGAGGTTTACAAAAAGCTGCTCCAAGGTCAAGCAGTTTATCAATAAAGATTTTTCTGATGCCAGTGATCATGCTATTTCAATGATTACATAATGTTTCTCTCATGGTAAAGATTCTCTCTTCTCATTTTTGGTAGGAAGAGATTACTTCAATTATATTCATTTTCTTTATTAAAAGCCTTCTATTATTTCTACCAAATTCAGAATTTTCTGCATACTCCCTCATGACTTGCTCTACAGGTAGCTGAACACAATAGGGTTTCCAGTACTTTTGGTATTGTTAATCGTATGGAAGACCCCAGAGAACTATACTCTTAGTCCTTATTCTGAACAAGAGAACCTGCCCACTAATTTAGTGGTAATCCAACCAAAATTAAGGCATTATAGGAAGAGTTACCTAGGTCTATGCCATTGCAGTCATTACAAGGTTAATTACACCCAGACCAATCCAGATAAAGTAAATTTGCTCCACAAATAGGTATGGAGCCTTCTCTGTGTATAGGACATCAAATAGACAAAATGGTTTCAGGGTTTACATCTGGAGCTTGGGGTCCTACAAAGCCCAATGAGATATAGCCTCAAGCAACAAGCCTGGCTTCCAAATCATTTAAATTTTTCACATTAAAGGAAGAAAAACATTTAGGCTTAATTTATAATAAGATAAAATATATTCAGATCTTATTTTAGTAGTGGATAGCATGTATGTATAGTCCACTGCTTTCATGTCTATAATTAAATTTGATAATCTTAGCGATCCTGTGCAATAGCTAAAATGGTTATAATTATCCCCATTTGTCCATGGTCAAATTGAGGCTCAATGACATGCTGAAGCCCTCACAGTAGTAGAATTGAGAATGATTCTAGATCTCCAAAATCCTCATTCTAAGCAATCTGTGCATTTCTTACAAAAGAGCACTTGGAATTGGGTGTGATTCCATAGCCTTCCATCCTATACTAATACAAAGATCAGTAGTTTAGTGATATTAGGACCTAGTATATGTAGGAAAAGCTTTTGGTATTTTTCAATGTCCCATCTACGCTACCTTTTCTTTTTTCATGTAAAAATCTCTGTGTGCTGAATCGCATGGAGTTGCTCCATTATGCCTCTTCCTCTGACCATTTTTCATCAGTGAACACATTATTCACATCAAAACTTTATCATCTTATGTGCTCCCATAAGCTATGTATATAAAACCTACAATATAGTGTCTTCATTCAAAGTAGAATATTCTGGTCCCATTTTTTTTTTAGGAGTAAGCTTCAATTTTCTATAATTAATTACTTTTGATATTTCCATAATAGGCCCCTTGACGGCCATGAAAGAGAGGTCCAGCCAGGTTATGGACAAGGTGAACAGAGAGCTTATTTGCCAAATAATTTATTTGGAAACTGTAATATGTGGTGTTTCCATCAGAATCTCAATTGAAAATGCAACCCATCCCAAATGGCTCAAATGAAGAGACCTATGTAAAGGGGTTACCTATAGAGTGATGGATGGGGATATTGAGGCACCCAGGGACTGGTAACTGATGAAAGCTTTTACGCTTCCAGGGAAGAAGGGACAAGGGGAAGAATTAGTGTAACTGGAACCCAAGGAATGCTATAGTCATGGCAGGGGGTAGTTACTGTCAGAAATACCACACAGAAACAGGGAGAGAGCAAAACAGGTAGAGAGCAAGAAAGAAATACCATAATCTCTCTCCTCTGGTCCTCTGATCTTTTTGCTGGCACCACCTACTGCCCAAACCCAATCAGGGGTCAGTCGGCAGAGGGGCCCAGGTGGTACAGTCTGCAGTGGGCAGTCCCCCAGGAATGGAGCAGGGCAGGGAAGGACAGAAAATGCAGTTGGGCTGGGGTGGGAGTCCAAGGGTATGGTACAGAGAATAACGAGCATGTCTGTTTATTCACAGGCCTTCAGTTGTACATTCTGTCTGTAAGGATAAGAGCTGCTTTTTACAAGAATGAAGTCCCTTTTCAAAATTCCACCATTTGATGCACACATAAAATACTGGTGTAAAAATGGCTGTGGCCTGAATACACATCGATGTTTTTTAATGTGTTAGTAAATATAGTCATTGGCTGTTCCAGGGAGAGAATTATGCATTATCAACTGACATGAAAGGGAGTGTAATGTCATCTTCAATTGCTGTTAGAGGAAATAGGAGGAAATGATGAGCAATTAGGAAAAGAAATACTGTATCCCTATGGCAGCTCAGGTTTTACGGAAAATCCTGTTGGATTGGTTATGTGAGCCACCACATAAACGTTTGGGGCCCATGCCCAGGCAGAAGAAAGAGTTATGACTTGGGAGTATGTTTCCATGGTAGAGCTTTGGGGAATTTAATGCCCTGAAATAGCTTCAAGCACATCAATGGCATAGGGTCAATGAAGAAACCTGTTGTAAACATGAGAAGTGTTTATAAGCATTCTGTAAATGTGATTTAGAAAACTCCTATCTCACAGATGCCAATATTTAAGATAACAAATGACTCACGAGAAAAACAAGAGCAGTTCCCTCAAGGGAATCATGTACTAAGAAAATACAGATCTAAGGGAATGGGAATTGGGGCTGTGGCTTAATCCTAAACAGTATCTGTCTTCAGAAGTGGATTTCAACTTTGATTGACCACATATGATGACTCTGTAATACCAATCGATTAACTTTCTCCTTGAAGAAGGACCAACCACAATTCTTCTAACACCCATTTGTCCTGAAACAGGGGAAGGCCTATCACTGACCACTGAAATGTTGCTGAAAGAGTTTGAGTTCCTCAAATACAATCACTTTGCCCTGGCATTCAAGGCCTTAATCCACCTTCTCAGGTGTAAGGCCCAAAATTTCCTACAAACCAGCTGAACTTCATCCTGTGTCACTTTGATTTTATTGTTTCTTCTACCACTAATTCTACTATCTGCTGATAATTAATCTGGTCATTTTTCAAGCCCACTTTTCCTATGAAACATTTCCTGACCTCTGCAAACATATGAATTCCTTCATCTCTGAACCCTCAAAGCATTCAGTTTGTTAATGTAAATGGTAACTTTTTCTTCCACTTTGCACTACAGTCACTCACTTACTGTTCTCTAGAAGTTAGATGTTCTTGGAAAGGAGGGTTCACTCCTTTTGGAAGCCCTACAATCCCTAACATAGTGATTCTCATATACTAGGGACTTGTTCAGGGTGTTGAATTAGCTTGAATGGTATTAGTGAAGATGAACTGAAGACTTCCTTTAAAGTTCATGAAAATAATCTCAAGATTTTATGCCTCATTAGGTCAGAGATAAAAATGGGTCTTCTTTTGTCTTATCAGAAAAGATGCTTCTAGACAAAGGGGACTCAATACCCTAAACTGCTTTATCAGTCAAAGGGATGATTAATGCCAAGAAGCATTTTCTAAGCCTCTTAATGCTCTCCCCAAAGAGACTTCATTCATACCAATAGTGCATATTTCCTACATGATAATTTCTATATATAAATTCCTAGATCCCACTTCTCTCCACAAATCCAGTCTTTTGTCACATCTAGTCTCCTGAACACATCTCCTTGGATTTCCCAAAGGCATCTTGAATTCAGCATGACATATTTGAAATTCATGACCTCCATTCCACTTTCCCTTGCTCCCATGCTCACAACCCTTCTTTACTCTAAATTTCCCACCTTAGTTAATAGCATCTTTATCAACCATGCTTCGTCTTGTGCTGTCCTGTAACTATCCACAAGGCTGCAGTGAAAAACCCCATGGTACCTTTATGGAGACCTGCCTTCAGTCTCTGCCCCACTCTAAATGCAGGCCTAATCCTGTCACTTCCCAGGCTTAATACATTCTCTGCTTCCCAGCACTTAACAAAATCAAATCCTTTAGCATGATACCCAAGGCCCTTCATTCCCTGGCCCAACTCCCTTTCTAGCCACGTCACCCACGTACTCTTCTTTCAGAATCCACATTCCCCTCTCTTCACACTTCTCCCCAAAATAAATCCCTACTCATTGGTAGAGACTCAGTATATTTAAAAGAAAAACAAAAAAGAAAGAAAAGTCCCACTTTAAATATCACCTCATGTACAAAGCCTTTTTCTGATCCCCTTTTCCCCCACGTCTCAAGGGAGTCATATTCTCTTCTCTACGTTCATGGTTCTATTCCTTCACTCTAAGAAGAGCTGGTGAGGGGCACCAGGGTGGCTCAGTTGGTTAAGTGACTGCCTTTTGCTCAGGTTATGATCCCGGAGACTCGAGATCGAGTCCATATCGGGATTGAGTCCATATCGGGCTCCCTGCTCAGCGGGAAGCCTGCTTCTCCCCCTCTCATTCCCCCTGCTTGTGTTCCCTCTCTGGCTGTGTTTCTCTCTGTCAAATAAATAAAATCTTTAAAAAAAAAAAAAAAGAAGAGCTGGTGAAAATGTCTATGTGCCATGCACCATGCTAGGCACTGGAGAAAGAGGGATGAACAGACAGACTTGCCCTTCAGATACACCTTCCCAAGGTGTATGTGTGTATACACTACACACTTTATGAAATAACATTTAACAGGTATTTATCTCCCTCAATCTCCTCCCCCATGCTAATTATGATTCAGTAAGTCAAGTGTGTGTCTTGGTTATTCAAGGATTCTCAGCAACTATGTACAGTTATTTCTTTGTGCCCTTGTCCAATGTTAACTAATACTTAGGTATTCAGTAGATATGTAATAAATACTATTCATCAAAGTAAATCACTTGTTTACTGTGTAAATTCCTAAACTATCAGACATAAAGATTATCTTTTCTTTTACAAAGAGTATCTATTCCTTTGCATTTGTCAGTAAGAAAGCCCTACTCAGTTGTCTTTTAGATACCAAGCAGATAGAACTGATTGGGATGGAATTCATTTTGGTGCCTGATCTCTAGGATAAGTCCACACTTTTCTGCATAACTTTTCATGGGAAAGGCAAAGGTTCTGTAGCCTGAACCTGCGGCATCTCAGCAAGAGGATGAAGAAACAGACTTAAATTGATAGAAAGCCAGGGATTACAGGTCATAGAAAATGAGAAGAACACACAGGAGCCTCAATCCCTTAGGCCAATTTCATGATGCAGTAGATTAGAAACCGAACTTAAAATCAAAAGACTGATATTCAAGTTTTAATTTTCTACTTTCTAATTGGATGACTTCAGGCAAGTCACCTAACTTTCCTGGGCCTCTGTTTTTCTTCATCTGTAAAATTGGGATATTTGAATACAAGCTACATTTTTGTATTGCTAATAAAATGTAAAATTCCATATAAACGCATGGAATATATACTGTGATTGATGGACGGCTAGATCTCACCACCAGGTTCTCTGCCCATGGAGTAACTGAGAAAGAAATGTTACGAATCATATTCAGAAAACAAAACTAAAGATCTATAACTGAAACTTGGAAGTAGTTGATGAGTATTTCACAAAGAAGGTATTTATAAGAGGTAGGATTAAATAACGGGGTGAACTATGAAAAAGAAAGGGCCACGAAGCTATAAAGCTTGCAAGCAAGTGACATGCAGGGAGCCAGGTATTAAATCTATGATCAATGAGAACAAAATGTGCAGGTTTATCTTTAGCCAAGGTCACTGCTCGCCCAGGAAAGGACCCTTAAAGGAGCTGAGCTGGGCTGGGCTCCTGGGAGAAGAACATGCTGACAGAAGAAACCACATGAACAAAGCTGGCACTGCCTAAAAGCATTTAGCATGGACCAAGGGAAGATAGAAAATCACCTTCCCCATGGGTGAGCCTAAATTAGACATTTCCCTGGCCTCCCTCAGAAGTAAAGTCCAGGCAGATTCGGCAAGCTACACTCTGGTTCTTCAGTCATCCCTGAGCATAAAGTAAAAGGGGAACTGAAAACATATATGTGCATTTTATCCCCAAATCCCACTGCAGAGGTCTTAGAAGGACATTATGAGTTACCTCTCTGCTCCAGAGGAAAATGAGTCAAGTCAAAAACTCCCAGCTTACTGCAGGGCCCCAGGGTACAAATGGCCACCTGGAATGAACTTTGGACAAGCAATAGCTCTCCCCGCTGATAGCAAGGCCATCTGCAGAGGTCTGTGGTTTGTTTATCTGCCATCTCAGGGACCCAGCACTTACTTCCTTGGGATGCTCAAGCCTTTGGTAGTAAGGTATGCTGTACTCACTGCAGTTCTGTCCCAAGTCTTCCTCAAGAAAAAAAGTAGAGGAAACAACCTGCCTTCCAGCTGTGCTATATCTAAGACATTAAAATAAAAGGCCTTCTGGAAAAGTCTGAGTTGGGAATTCCTTCTCTGCATTTTCTGATGGGTAAAGAGGTATGAGCTATCATTCTTTCTCCTCCGGCTCCAAGTGATCCACAAGTTTTTCACATTCCCTTGGCCTCCACCCCGGAGAAAATATCCCAGGTAGTCACTATGCACAAAACCCCAACTCTAGGGACAAAGCCTCATCCCCACCCATTAAATCCTGAACTGAATGATTTCCCATTGACCTTACTTCAGCCCAAGCATAAAACCCAGGGTTCCGTACAATGAAGTTACTTCAATACCCTTATAAATCTTGGCCATTGTATTCATTAATTACAGCCCATCCAGGACTCTGGCTGTTAGTTCTGGTGGTAACTTCATTTATTCTCACATTAAATGCTTTATTTCCATGGAGCTATTTTGGTCTCACTCCATTACTTAGCTTACCCACCATTAAATCTCCCCAGCCATGTCATCAAGCAACTTTTTAAAAAATGAGATCTATCCCATTTTTTCTGAATTAGATAAAATATCCAAGTTATTCTAAAACTTTTGGTTAACCAGACCAGTAGACAGTAACAGCTAAGCACTTATTGACTCTTATAATGCCCTGAGCATGGTTCAAAGTCCTTTGAATGCTTTGTTCATTTGATCCATAGAATAATTCCCTAAGACAAGTTTTATTATTATTCTGGTTCTACAAATTAAGAATTAGAAAGATTAAGTAACTGGCCCAAAGCTAAGTGGGCAGGGTCACCACTGGACTTCAAGTTCGCCTGTTTCAAAATCTCAAACTCTTATCAACAGAACTATAATGAATAATTCCAAAATGGTAACTATATACCTTACTAGGCCATAGTATAGAGATATGCAGTGAAAAAAAAAAAAAACAGGAATAGCATTTTGCAGCTAAAGAGACCTTTTAAATGCTTTAATCCAATCTCCATACTGAGCAGATGGGCCCTGGGTCCCCTAGGAGTGAGGCACTGTGCTCAGGGTCACAAAGCTACTAGAGGTAGAGCCAAGACTGAAACCCAGGCATCCTCACTTTCAGCTACACACTCTCCCTGCTAGAGTCTACTGCTGTCCAAATGCTCTATTACCTTGGAATTTGTTTTCCTCTGGGTACAGATTAGAAGAATCTGTAGAGTGGCGTTAAGTGAATTGAATGTTCCTTCTCCAAATGAAAATGAAAGGCTAATTAGATTCCATAATCACTCTCTCTGATTAAAGCTGCCGTCCTTCCTCCACCAACATACACACCTCTGGTGTCCCTCAGTTGTGACTTAAGGTATCCCCTCCTTAGTCTCATTTTGTCTCCTCACATGCTTGTCTTGATCACGAAGCCTGATTTATTTCATCCTCTAATATCCAGAGACTGAACCCAGCTGGATGGGGCTTGGGAACTTGAAATCATGCTTGTTCTTACTGTTGAAAATCACCAGGTTCTTACTCTAAGAGGGTAAAGTTGTAACTCAAGGAGTTTAAATTTAAAATCTAAGATTTAAAAATCAGAGGCCAGGCAAGAAACTGAAATAAGATTAGCCAGTAGGTATTAGGACATACCAATATCTCAAATGAATGCCAAGAACTACAGTGGACCATAGGAGCCATATGACTCCCTAAAAGGAGCAGCTGCTCATCTGCAGCCAGTGATTACTGTGGGTTCTGTTTCCCTGGTGATAAAGTAAGTTCCATGAGGGTGGAGACTGTCTCATACCTGCTGCATTTATAATGTATGAAAGGAGCCTGGCACAGAGTAGGCACTCAACAAGTATTTCTTGAATGGATAAGACTTCCATTCTGGGAGCTCTACAGTGTATTATACTCAGGATACAGGTCAGTTTAGTTCTAGATTACTAAAGGAGTGCTATGCACCTGATTGATCCAGAATAAGGGGAATTATGTAATGATATTGACTTCAACCAACGTAACTAATGGCCACTGCCAGGATGGAGAGAGTGACAGAGAGTGATAAACCTCCTCACAAGCCTAGAAAGTACCATACAATGGTAAGAGGAGGTCTTGGAAGGAAGGTCAGATGTAGGGCACTGAGAAGTTAGGGGACCATAAACAGATCTGGCCCCTCTCTGACCCAGAGGGAGGACCCTTTAAAAAGAGGGAGTTAGACCCAGAGCTTTTGGGTTCCTTTTAGCTTCCATAGTTTGGTCAGCTATTTTGTGAAAGAAACTCCCTAGGAATCTCAAGAGTTATTAATAAAGACAACACAGAAATGCATAAGAAACTGCTAGGAACACTTATACACTAATTGGACAATCTAGAAAAAAATGGACAAATTCTCAGAAACATACAAGCTACAAAGACTGAATCATGATAAAACAGAAAATCTGAACAGACCAATTACTAGTAAAGAGACTGAGTCTGTAATAAAAACCCCCCAAAAGTCAAGGACCAGATACCTTCACTGATGAATTCTACCAAACATTCAAAGAATTAATGCCAATCCATCTCAAACTCTTCCAAAAAATGTAAGAGGAGGGAACATCTCCAAATTCATTTTAAGAAGTCAAGATTACGCTCATACAAAGCCAGTAAAGGACACCATAAGAAAATTATAAACCAACATCATTGATGAACATAGGTACAAAAATACTGAAGGAAATACTAGCAATTTAAATTAACATCATATTAAAAGATCACATATCATTCATAAGTGGGATTTATCTTTGAGAGGCAAGAATGGTTCAACACACACAGATCACAACAAATGTGATACACCCAATTAACAGAATTAAAGACAACTCATAAGACTGGTGTGCGTGAGTGATGCAGGCAGTTTAGCATCCAAGTCTTGGTTTTGGCTTGGGTCATGATCTCAGGTTTGTGGGATCAAGTCCCACATTGGACTCTGTGTTCAGTGCGGAGTCTGTTTGGACTCTGTCCTCCTCTCCCTTGGCCCCACCTCCCCTCTCAAACAAATAAATAAACCCCCTTTAAAAAATATGATGATCTCAATACATGCAGAAAAAGCATTTAACAAAATTTAACATCCTTCCATGATGAAAACTCTCAAAAATAGGTATAGAAGGAATGTACCTTGATATAATAAAAGTCATATATGACAAGCTCATAGCTACTAATATCCTAGTGAATGGTTAAAAACTGAAATCTCTTCCTCTAAAATCAAGAACAAGAATAGCGTGCCCATTCTTGATACTTCTATTCAACACAGGGCTAGAAATTATAGCCAGAATAATTAAGCAAGGGAAAGAAATAAAAGGCATTCCAATCAGAAGGGAAGAAGTAAAACTGTAGATGACAGGATCTTACATAGAGGAAACCCTAAGGACTCCACAAAACAAAACAAAAAAGCTAACTTAAAAATCAACTCAGTAAAGTTGCAAGATGTAAAATCAACTTACAGAAATCAGTTGCATTTCCATACACTAACAACAAACTATAAGGAAAGAAAGCTAAAAAAATAGTCCCAGTTGTGACAGCATCAAGAGTAAAATGAGAATAAATTTAACTAAGGAGGTGAAAGATCGATGTACTGAAAACTGTAAAACACTGATGAAAGAAATTAAAGACGACACAAATAAATGCTCATGATTAGAGGAATTAATACCATTAAAATATCCATACTAGCCAAAGCTATCTACAGATTTAGTGCAACTCCTACTAAAATTCCAGGGCCATTTTTCACAGAAATAAAAAATGGACTCCTAAAATTCGTAATGAACCAAAAAAATCCAGATAGCTAAAACATCTTAAGAAGAACAAAGCTGGGGCACCTGGGTGGTTCAGTGGGTCATGATCTCAGGGTCCTGGGATAGAGGCCCACATCGGGCTCCCTGCTCAGCAGGGAGCCTGCTTCCTCCTCTCTCTCTGCCCGTCTCTCTGCCTACTTGTGATCTCTCTCTCTCTGTCAAATAAATAAATAAAATCTTTTTTAAAAAAGCAAAAATAAACAAATGAGATGACACTGAACTTTATATAAAAAGTTCCTATACAGCAAAAGATACAATCAACAAAAAGAAAAGGTAACATATGAATGGCAGAAGCTCTTTGTAAACCATATATCTGATAAGGGATTAACAAAATAAAAAATATAAAAACTCCTACAATTCAATAGTTAACAACAACAAAACCAACAACGACCAAAGAACCCTATTTTAAAATGGGCAAAGGACCTGAAATGACATTTTTCCAAATAGAAAATACAAATGGCCAATAGATATATGAAAAGTGCTCAATATTACTAATCATTAGGGAAATGAAAATCAAAATCACAAGGAATTATCACCTCAGACCTGTTAAGATGGCTATTATCAAAAAATTGAGAGATAACAAGTGTTGGTAAGGGCAGGGAGATAGGAATGTCTTGCACACTGCTGGGAACAGTGTAAAGTGACATAGCCATTATGGAAAATATTATGGATGTTCCTCAAAAACATTAAAAATAGGACTCAAATATGGCCCAGGAATCCTGCTTCTGGGTACATATATAGAAGGAGTGAAGTCACTGTGGTATATATTCATAGTAGTAAAGATACAGAAACAACCTAAGTATCTGTTGATAAATGAATAGATTTAAAAATATCAGAAAGATAGATAGATATAAAACAGAATTTAAAAAAAAAACAAATCCTGCCCTGTGTGACACGAACATTGAAGACAGTATGCTAAGTTTAATAGGCCAAACACAGGAAGACAAGTCTGATCTCACTTATATGTGGACTATGAAGAAGTCAAACTCACAGAGGCAGAGTGGAATGTGGTTACCAGGGACATGGGGTGGGAGGAATGGAGAGATGTTGGTCAAAGATTATAAACTTTTAGTTATGAGATAGGTAATTTCTAGGGATCTAATGTACAGCATGGTGACTGTAGTTAATGCTGTCTTATATACTTGAAATCTGCTAGATCTTAAGTACTCTCACACACACAAATAAAGGTAACCATGTGAGGTGATGAACTTGTTAGTTTCACTGTGGTACATTTCACAGTGTACAGGTAGAGTAGTTTCCCCTTTCTCCATGGCTTCCCTTTCTGCAGTTCTAGTTACCCATGGTCCAGAAGCAGATGATCCTCCTTTGACATACTGTCAGGTCGACAGCAGCCAGCACTATGTCACCATGCCTAGGTCATGCACCTTTAGTTCATTTCATCAGGTTGGCATTTTTACCATCTCACATCATTACAAGAAGGGTAAGTACAGAACAATATTTCAAGAAAATTCACATTCATGTAACTTCTGTCACAGTATATTGTTTTATTTGTTCTATTTTATTATCAGTTATTGTTGTTAATCTCTTACTATGACTAATTTATAAATTAAACTTCATCGCAGGTAGATATATATAGAGAAAAAGTAGTATACATAGTATTTGGTGCCAGACATGGTTTCTGACATTCCCTGGGGATCTTGGGATTAATTTCCTGCAAATAAAGAGGGACTACGGTACATAAAATTATGTTATAGGTCTCAAAATATGCAAACTCTGTCAATTATACTTCAATAAGGTTAGAAAAAATAATTAAGAGCCCAACCCACCACCCACTTCACCTAGTTGATGTTTGAGACACCATGAGCTCAGCAGCCTAGCGAAAGCATAAGTCTTTGGAGCTCAAAAGTCTAATACTACTTTGGACATTATTTCCACAAACAGCTTGATTCCTTCAACCCTAAGATGAGAACAGCAATAGCAATCTAGGCTCAGTGAGGACTTATAAAAGTATATAAAAGCATACACATGTATAAACAGAGTGACTGATGGGTATGCATATAAAGCTAGCCCATTTCATTCCTGATCTCTCCATTTCGTGCATGTACTACTCTTATTTCATCTTGCCAAGACGGGCACTATTATGGTTGATTCTGCCTCTAAGGAAGAAGACCCAGTTATATTCTCTTATTCTATTCCACATGTGCTATATATAAGTGTGTGTGTGTGCACGTGCGCGTGCACGCGTGCGCACCCACTTGCACAGGTGTGACTTTAAGTCATTTTGTAAAATGTCAAGTGTGATCTAGCCACTCATTAATAACACCTAACTCTGCATTTCTGGGTAAATAACTGAATTGCTACTTTTCTTATGTCATATCTTCCTGCCTGTGTTGTCACTTTGGTACTTCAAAAGATCAAAATGTGGAAACTCCTTCAGTTCTTAAAAGGGTTATCTTGAAAGGAAATATTCCACAGCTGACTTGAACTGACATGAATGACTCCATATTGTTACCCTTCCCTACCAAGTTTCCAAATTTTGAAATGCAATTTGGTAGATTTTTTTTCTAGTATCACACATAATAATTGGTTATAATTAGGAATAAATTGCTTCTAGGGATGAGAAAAGGATCTAATTGAGTTAAAAGAAATGTGCCTTTTTATGTCAAGGCAAATTATTTATTTTTTATTAAGTACAGAGACACGAGTAAGGAACCTGGAAATTTCCTTAGGTGATGGTGAAGACCTATTTTCACTGGGGCTTCAAGGAGGGAAGACAAAGCATAGGCCAACAAAATTAAGAGCTCAAGTTCTGGGACTCATGCCATCGTATATAAAGTTAGATCTGATGTCTAGTTTTTTTCCTCTTAAAAGTAGATTGAAACCAGAGGTCCTATCAAAGAAGGTGACTTATGATACAGAAAACCCTATAAGTATTTGAATGAGCTCAGGAATATTTTGCAGGAATATAATAGCCACAAGTACGAAATACACAAAATGAATTGAAGTACAAGTGAGTGAGATTATTTTCCATCATGCATACTTTAAGAGAAAAACATTCTGGGACTTGAACCTGAGTTTATAGGGCCTAAGAATGAGGATATGTGAGAAGAAATAGGGCTGAGAGACAGACAACCCAGACATCCACGGGTGACGTTGTGAGAGAAATATCAATATTTCCTGCTGTGGCTCTGTGCTCCATAAATCCCTAGCTAATAAGGTACCTATGACAGAAGTGCTCTTTAATAACTTCTAGGGTGTAATAATTGATGGCATAGCCAGCTGGTTGCTGTGATCAGATATAAATTAAATCATCTTTATTGTTTTATGTTTCCTCTAACTCCCTAACCTCCCACCCCTCACCCAATCCAACCACCTTTCCAGCTTCTCTTAACCAATCATAAGAATTTGTCTGCATTGCTTATCAAAAGACAAGAGCTAGAAGGAAAGAGAGGAAAGATGATAAGAAGCAAGTAAATGATTCTCCATTCTTTGGGCCAGAGATTAGGTGGGTTTTATTTAATTTATTTATTTTATTTTTTTGCCCCAAAGGTGTTAACAATTTCTTCCTTCTTGCACTTTTTTGGCTCACCTGTACTGGGTCTAACAATGGCTAGACATCCTTCCATTTAGAAAGCATGACTTGAAGGCCTGTGGTGGGCCAGGCTTTGCAGCAGTCACTGGGCAGAGGTGATAAAGACAACGTCACTCCCTCAAGGAGTTCACTGTCAGGTTGGTAAAGAAGGGGTGACACAGACATATGTCACTTTGTGGTGACAAAGTGCAATAGCTGCCACATGGAGACCTAACTGACAGGAGAAAGGACAGTGAGGTAAGTGCAGCCCAAGTGGGGGAAAAACCAGGGTGGGTTTTTAGAAGCAACAGAAGAGAGGCAAGAAGGGACAGTGTCAGAGAAGGTCCAGATCAAACGAGGCTTGTTCTGCAATACGTCCACTGCCTCTTACTTTCTCTGTCCTGAAACTAAGGGTCCAGGCAGCAACTTAGTACCTTAGAGCACCTGGGTGGTTTTCTCTGGCTGCCTCTCAGTCCTTCCCTAGAAACCACCCTTTTCTAGGGAAGGTTCTTTCACCCAACCACCCAGCAAATAACTCCCAGGTGCTGCTAGGTGCCAGGCAATGTGCCCAGAGCTGAGGACAAAGAGGTGTGCAAGGTAGGCCTCCTTCCTTTAAGGAGGCTGCTGCCCAGTTAGGACCACAGCCTTGTGACCTGGCTAAAGCCCACTGTGGAAAGGGAATGTGATTAGGCCCAGGTGCTAGCACCAAACTGCCTATGTCCATAATCCTTACCCTGCCACTTACTAGCTAGACGACCTTGAACAAGTTACTGATCTCTCTGTGCCTCTATTCCTCATCTGTATCATAGCAATAATACCAGGGTTATTGGGAGGATTAAATGGGTCAGTAAATGTTAAAGTCTCAGAACAGGGTTATTGGGAGGATTATTGGGAGGATTAAATGGGTCAGTAAATGTTAAAGTCTCAGAACAAAGCCTTGTACTTACAAGGAAGCGCAGTGCAAGCACTGCATAGAACACTGTATTAATAATATAAACAGTCTTATTAACCGAACTAGAAACAATGTGTTTTGCAAACACAGAGGAGGAAGATCTCTGACTTGGTGATAGGCTTCTCAGAGGAGGTTGTATTTAGACTCACTAACAAAGAAGTCTTTGCATCCTTTGTTCATATGCATCTTTCCAGGAGTAGCCAAATGTGACTACTGGGATAGGAAAAAACAGATAAAGAGACCCAACAAAGAGAGAGGAGGCATCAGCTCAAGTGTGATGCAGAGGTGGCTTACTGGAGCAGGAGACATGTTCTTAAGCAGTCAACATGTGACAGAATCCTATCTTAAGGCACCAGGAAATGTTCCTATGTAAAGAAACTCTTTAGAATCTTGATCTTGCTAAGGTTATTACTACCTACAGATATATCTATATTTATACATACACATATAAACTACTTGTATTTACTTGACTATGGAGACTTTTGCCTACATGTTTGGCTTAGAAATGGGGCATGTTACTAAACCTTTCTAAAACCTGTTTTGTTGTTGCAGATGTGGGGATAATAGGAGTGACTTTTTAAGGTGATTGAGAAAATTTAAAGAATCTATTCTCATAAAATACTTGTAAAAGTGACAACATAATAAATATTCAACAAATGATGGATATTGTGTTAACTCAAGACGACACTGAAGTGATGATGGTGATGGTGTGAACTCGGGGACACAAGGTCATACCTGGGTCACAAAATGCCCTCTTCCTCATTTTAGTTCCTCCAGGGGGTTCATGTTTCTAATATTTGTAACTCCTCCACTCAGTTTAATACTCTCTGTGCTCTACCAGAGACTCTTCTCAAAAAAAATGTAGATTAGACTTTGATAATTGAATAAAAAATCTAAATGGGTGAACATTTGGAGAGGAGAGAGACAGACATGCTTGTTCATTCTGAGTCCTTAAATGTCTGGCTCTGGCTCCCCACTCACAGACTGCAGAGCAGCAGACAAGGGCGGCGAATAGCAAAGTGATCTCGCTATGATCAGGTAGGATCATCAATCATGATGAGGGTTGAAACTGAATCAAATGGGGGCACCTGTGCACACTATTTCACACTGCAAGCAACATGGAAAACATAATCTTGTGAAATAAACCAAGTTGCTGGCCATTGGGCAACAATTCCCTCCACCCCTCTCTTACGGCTTTAGCCGCTTCCTGGCACCCAAGAGGAAGAGTAATTCAGAGGCTCACACAAACACTTCGCTATATATCTTACTATCTACAGAAGATTTCCTAGCCAAAAAAAAAAAAAAAGAGAGAGAGAAAACAAGGCAGTTAAATCCTGGAAAAAGGTGATTTATAGAAAGCAGGTAGCACTGAGCTGGGGGTAAGTGGGCAGCAGGGGCCCACGCTGGTTCTCTGAATAGGTGGCTGCCTACCATTTGGTAATAATTTTCAGGGTTCCAGGATGCTGAGAAGCCTCCCCATCATTCCTATATCCTCTCCATTCTAACTTGTTGACACATGAAATGGCAACATGCAAGAGTAATTTCTTTTATTCTCTGTCAAAAAGCAGAACCTGCCCCACATGAGGTAATCACCAGGCTTATGTTAATGTGAAGAAATGTATCAGTTCCTGACTGAGAGTGAGTACTGAGGGTTCATGGGAGTACAAAGAGAGAGAGAGGCAGATATCCTATAGCAGAGATGTTGAGAGAGGCATGGTAGGGACAAAAAAGGAGGGAGACACAGAAGAGGGCAAGAGGGCACTGAGAACACTTACTTATTTCATAGCATTAAGGACCAGCTTGGGAAAGGCCTTGGAAAAGGCAGAGGACCAGGGGAGAAGTAAGAGCAAAGAGAGATGCAGAATCTGCCCAAAGGTTTCCTGCCTCCCTGCCCCCCGCCCCCATTAAACATACACAAATGGCAATAGTAAGAAACTCAGATAATGATAGAGTCAGCATTTAAACTCACCATAGAATGCATAAATTACAGGGGAGACTGTTACAGATGCAAAAGCTGGATGTTTTATTGCTGGGGAGAGGATGGATATTCTGCTAACTTGGTATCTCAAGACAAGCAGGGAGTCCCATTCCTGAGACTCCTACAAGGCTTCCTACAAAGAAAAGAAGTCTGAGGCCAGGCTATGCTGCTGATGGGCATGCAAGTTACTCTAAGAGGCTCAACAGTATTTTTTTCAGCCAGAACAAGCATCCCAGATTCCTCCCTTTCAACATACCTGCCTACTCACACCTCTTCAGCTTCAAAGGCTGCTTTGCTATTCCCAGAGCATGTAAGGCACGCTCTTGCCTCTTCACTGTTTCTGCTGTAGACATCCTTCTTCCTTAGAGAGGCTTTTTTACTCCTTCACCTCCTTCAGGTCTTAGCTCAAAGGTTCCCTTTCTCAATGATAATTACCCTAACCACCCTATTTCTGATTACAACCTTCCATCCCCCCCTTACCTTTGTCCACAGAACTTAACAACTTTTAACATAGTATATAATTTACTTTTTGCTATATACTTACCTATTGGGCATATTGTTTATTATCTATCTCCCTCCACTAAGAAATAAGCTCCATGAATGCAGGACATATTGGGTTTTGGGTTTTGTTTGTTTGTTTGTTTGCTTTTTGGTCTCCAATACATACACACATACACACACACACAGTGCCTCAAGTTCTAGAATGGAGCCTAGTGCATAATATGTATTTATTTATTAAATGTTTGCTATACACAATATTTTTTAAAAATACCTCCTTTTACTTTTTTTTTTTTTAAAAATTATTTTATTTTTTCAGTGTTCCAAGATTCATTGTTTATACCCCACACCCAGTGCTCCATGCAATACGTGCCCTCAGGACCCACCACCAGGCTCTCCCACCACCCCACCCCCCTCTCTTCAAGACTCTCAGTTTGTTTCTGAGTCCAAAGTCTCTCATGTTTCGTTTCTCTCCCCGAAGTACCCTAATTCCCATTTCCTTTCCTTCTCCTACTGTCCTCTATATTACCCCTTAGGCACCACAAGTAAGTGAAACCATATGATACTTGACTTTTTCTACTTGGCTTATTTCACTTAGCATAATCTCTTCCAATCCAGTCCATGTTGCTACAAAAGTTGGATATTCATCCTTTCTGATGGAGGCATAGTATTCCATTGTATATATGGACCACATCTTCTTTATCTATTCATCTGGTGAAGGGCACCTTGGCTCTTTCTACAGTTTGGCGATTGTGGGCATTGCTGAACTTTGGGGTACATATGGCCCTTCTTTTCACTACATCTGTATCTTTGGGGTAAATACCCAGTAGTGTAATTGCAGGGTCATAGGGTAGCTCTATTTTTAATTTTTTAAGGAATCTCCACACTATTTTCCAAAGCGGCTGCACAAACTTACATTCCTTTTAGATTGTAGAAGGACTTTCTTCTCAATAGAGATAACTGAAGTTTGCAAGATACTTGTAACATTCCTATCTCAGGCACTCTTTTTTCCCAAACTTGTGATTTGTTACAGACTCAGAATTGAATACTCTTACCAATTAGTGTAACCCATATCGTTGAGACGCATGTATTTTCCAAAGAATAAAATGGAGCTAGAGAAGACCAGAGACCTGGGGTAAATATGCATCAGTTTGATTTCCACTGTGCTTCAACTTGGAGAGTCATTATATATTATGACTTTTAGAACCAGAAATGAACTTGAGTCCTGTATAGTCATTTTATTTGACAAATAAAGCTTGGGGAAATTGAATGGCTTGCCCCAATTCAAATATCTAATTAGTGGGAGCAGAGAGATCAAACCCCTGTTGGTTATTTTCTATCCGGTATGTGCCTCTTCTTTCCCATCTTGTCTCTTGTACATTTATGAAACACAGGTTTTGTATCTACATGTTCCAAGCATCATGGAGAATTCACTTTCTGAGTCATTTCTTTTTCTGTCAGGGATTCATGTTTATCAGGACCAAGAGTATCCCTGTTTCAGCACCTCCTTACTGGACAGCAGCCAATCCAGCTTGTTTTAGCCAGTCTGTGCTTTACTGAACACTTGATTCCTTTCATTTCTATTTACATGATTAGTCCATGTTCATTCTTTGCCATCAAAAGCAAGTCTTTTCAGAGGACTTGATTATCTATGGCCATTCCTCAGTAACTTGCACATCTACTGGCCATTCCTCAGTAACTTGCACATCTACTGGCTGAACAGATTGTTCAGCCTGTCAGCATTATAGTGTCAATGCCTAAAGCAAATTCTAAAAACTAGAAATTCTTAGGAAGCTAATAGACACTTTGTTATTAAATAAGTAAACATAAATATATTCATATAAACAAATGAAAATAACTTTCCTTCAGTGGCCTTTAAAAAATAAGTTACAAATTTCAAAGAGTTGTGAAGTAAGCATCATTTCTCAATCTAAATCAACCATAAAGGCTTTTATTGTGTAGTCTAATAGATCTGTTGGAAAATGCTCCTCTACAAGGCCAAAATATCTAAGGGCATGAGAGAA
The DNA here is from genome assembly GCA_004023965.1 of Spilogale gracilis. Classification (NCBI taxonomy): domain Eukaryota; kingdom Metazoa; phylum Chordata; class Mammalia; order Carnivora; family Mephitidae; genus Spilogale; species Spilogale gracilis. The sequence continues at coordinate 20,088 of PITA01024000.1, forward strand.
AGAGCTATGGGTAGCATTGGAAAAGTAAAGCAGAGGCAAAAAAAAAAAAAAAAAAGGCATATGTTCAAGAACAGTAGAGCTAAATAGTAAAAATATAAGGACAAATCAAAGATTCAACAGATCTTTCAAGACAATAGGCCTCTCTCCTAGATCTAGTTCCCCATAAGATGCCTAGCTGCTCATGAGCAGGGCCCACGGCTCTGAAGTTCTAAATACAAATCACCAAGGAGCTGAAATCTACTCCTAAGTCTCTCATTTTAACAGCTTATGCCTTTCCAGTAGAATTACCTTGCCTGCTGAAATGGCTCCTACCCAGGACTAGAAAAGTTTGAATAAAATGTATTTAGTCACTATCTAAAGATCTTAAGTCACTGAGCTAAATACGTCTTTTGTTAAAAATCACACTCAACTAGATACTGAGGCTTATTACATACTTTCTCCAATTTTCCTTCTTCTTTTATGTAATCTCAGCTGGGCTGATTTGCCTGCATTCTTTCCAGTGGAATCTTCTTATTACTCCCAAGACACAACAGAGAATCACCAACCCTGAACAGAGGGGCACATGGCTGCATCTGGGTTAGAAAAAGGGGGCTATTTATACCCAAATCAATAGGCAGAATTTAGCATAACACTTGCAGGCTTTCTGCAAAGAGAATGAAAGAAAACAAAATGCAGTTCCTTTTCCATTCTTCTTTACTGTATTATTTGCCCCCATAGAATGCTTGTCACATGGCCCAGAGCAGTGTGATCTAATAATGATAGGTCTGCTTGGCACACAGGAGAGGAAAATCCAGCTGCACTGGGAGTTTTCAGGGGGATGTCTCAGACAGCTGGCCCACCCCTCACCCTCTGTGTGTTTCAGGGTAAACAACCAGAATGTTGCTGGTCTCAGTAGCATTAATTCTTCCCAGTGCCAGACTGGACCCTGAGTCAGGGTCATTCAGAGCCCCTTGCCTCCGAATCAGAGGACCAGAAAACATTGGATAATGCGAAAAGTAAACAAACTTGAAGCCATAGAAGTCTCTGATTCAATTCCAGTTGGGAGGCCCTCCAAGTTCGTGCTCAAAATGGCCAGACTGTAGCCCTCCAGCTTGGCTGTAAGAAGAACCAAACAGCCTGCCTCTCTGCAGCTTTAATTAGCCCGTAGGCTTTGTCAACTAAGTAGAAAATGCCTTAAGATGAGAAATTCATGAATCAAACACTTGAAACTTTTAAAGAGAAGAATGGGTGGCCCCTACATAATCCTGAAGGAAGCAGAATAGAGCATGAACTTCCTTTGTACCAGCTCTAGGGAGCATGTGGGTCATGTTAGCTGTTCCAGGGAGACTCATCAAGACTAGACAAACTACCAGGGCATACAGCAGAACAACTAGTCTTATAAGCCTGCTTGTGCCAAGCTCTGTCAGTGCCCTCTGTCATTCTCAGGATAAATTTCCCCCTTTTGTCTTAAGGCACCTGCTAAGTCTCAGCGCCAGGACCAGTAACTCACACCTACTCAGTCACTGCATAAAGGCATATAAGAAAATTCCTGGCTGCTGTCACCTGATCCATTCTCCTGTTCATCTTCCAGGACACTCAGCCTGCTGTGAGCAGTGACTGTACAAAGAGTTCTGAATGTCAGAGAAACAGAGTTTGGCGACCCCCCCACCTCAAAACAGTAAGATTTCTAACTCCTCTTCCTTCCTACTTGTACTAACTTGTAACCCCAGAATCTGCTCAACTCAGTGAAACTCTATGTTTATATCCAATTATAGCAAGAGTCTACAACTGACTGATAGACTATGCTCTCCTAAAACTATCATGATAAGTGATTGTTGTATAGATAGAGAAATCTCTGCCAGGGATCCACTGTGCTCTCACTTCAGAATGGGGAAGAAAGTGAGAAGGACATCACATTTCATCAAAAGCCTCAGAAGGGAATATTACGAGTTTAAAATCATAGCATTATACCATTTATCAAGTTTCAGGAATAGATTAAATGAAAACAACCCTTAGTATAGAAAAATATAGTGGACATCAAATATGTAAAATTTCTGGGATTTTAAAACATTTTATAAAATATCTCAAGGAAATAAGATGCGTTTTTAGTATTCCATAAAAATATTGTGGACCAAGAATGCACTTTCTTAATTACAATATTTGGAAAACATCTCCCAGGCAATATGCTAAGCAAATAAAATAAAACTTTAAAGAGATTCATGTCATTATATAAAGCCATGTGTCAAAAGGTAACTTCATTAAGGACTCAAAATTGCATGAGCATTAAAGATGATGGAAGGTATTGATATGCTTCGAAACACATAGCATGGAACATCTAGTGTGATTTCCTAATACTTCTGACCACCAAAAAAAAGGGGGGGGGGCACCTGGGTGGCTCAGTTGGTTAAACAACTGCCTTTGGCTCACGTCATGATCCCAGAGTCTTGGGACTGAGTCCCATATAAGGCTCCCAGCTCCACGGGGAGTCTGTTTCTCCCTCTGACCTTCTCCCTTCTCATGTACTCTCTCACTCTCTCTTTCAAATAATTAAAAAAATATTTTTAAAAAATGGGAATAGGTCTATCACAATGAATACCTAGTAAATTAGAGTAATGCACACAGCTATAACAAATCTATTCCAAGAATTTAGCACCCTTACAAAATAAAAGTGCAGTTCTCACTTAAATAGCAATTCCAGTGTAGGAGTTGATGCTAGATAAGCTGCTTTTCTCCACTTGGTGACTGAAAGACCCAAGTTTCATCAAATACCTTGTATCTTTGTTATTCCCCTAGAGCCTGGAAACCATTTATTCTACTCTGGCAGATGGAAAAAGAGAAGGCAGGAAAGTCACACCTCTTTTTAATACCCTTGGCCTTAAAATGACATCATTATTTTTGTTTCTATTCCATTGGTGAGCACTATCTGCATGACCTTCCTAGGTGCAAGTAATGGGGAAATACAATTTCTGGAAATGCAGCAACTTTACAATGACAATTCACAATTATGGAAGGACAACCATGACTTCTGGGTTAGTCTGTCATCTCCACCACAGAAACAGATACCAAAGCAAACCAGGATGATCCAGCTTAGCCAGGCTGTAAGTATAGTGGTCCAAGGGTTACGATTTTGTGTTAGTGAAGAGGAGATAAGTGACTCCAGAGAACAGATAAAACAGATATTACAGCAATCTACCACAATTTTTGTTCTCCAACTGGTTACTTAATTTAATAAATTGTTAAGCTAGTAAACATTAAGGGGATTTTCATGTAAAGCTGGCAGAGTAAGGGCATTTTTACCCCATAAATCTCCTTCTAAACTCAGGAAAACAACAACAATTTTTTTTAACTTTGTGGAATAAGAAAACAACTATAAACAATAAGGTATATGTGCCAAATACTGAGACTTACAGACTAAGATTTAGGAGGATTCTAGAAGCTGGCATAGCTCCTTAGTTTCTCAATAAGTTCCTTAAAAGTAATTATCCAGGAAAGGCTGGTTAATAAACTACAGACCAAAAATCTTTGGGAAACCTGAGGCAATAAAAACAAACACAAAAATAAACTATTTGGACTGTATCAAAATACAGATTTTCTGCACAGTAAAGGAAACAATCAACAAAACTAAAAATGCAGTTCAAGGAATGAGGGAAAGTATTTGTAAAGGATATCTCTGGTAAAAGGTTAGTATCCAAAATCTATAAAGAATTTATACAACTCAACGCCCCCAAAAATAAATAATCCAATTTAAAAATGGGCAGAAGGGGTGCCTGGATGGTTCAGTTGGTTAAGCAACTGCCTTCGGCTCAGGTCATGATCCCGGTGTCCTGGGATTGAGCCCCACATCGGGTTCCCTGCTCGGTGGGAAGTCTGCTTCTCCCTCTCTCAGTCCCCCTGCTTGTGTTCCCTCTCTAGCTGTGTATCTCTTTGCCAAATAAATAAATAAATAAATCTTTTAAAAAAATGGGCAGAGACATGAATAGGCATTTCTCCAAAGATGACATCCTGATGGCCAACAGACACGTGTAAAGATGTTCATCATCACTTACCATCAGGGAAATGCAAATCAAAACTACACTGAGATATCACCTCACACCAGTCAAAATGGCTAAGATCAACACCACAAGAAACAATAGGTGTTGGCAAGAATGTAGAGAAAAATGAACCTTCTTGCACTCTTCATGGGAATGCAAACTGGTACAGCCACTATAGAAAACAGTATAGAGGTTCCTCCAAACATTAAGAATAGATGCAGCCACTCTGTAAGACAGTATGGAGTAGAACTAGCCTATGACCTGTAATTTCACTACTAGGTATTTAGTCAAAGGATACAGTGATTCAAAGGGGTACATGCATTTCATTGTTTATAGCAGCAATAGCCACAATAGACAAAACAAGGAAAGAGCCCAAATGTCCATCAACTGACAAATGAATGAAGAAGATATAGTGTATATATACATATAACTACACACACACACTGGAATATTACTCAGCCATCAAAAAGAATGAAATCTTGCATTTGCAACGACATGGATGAAATTATGCTAAGCAAAATAAGTCAGTCAGAGAAAGACAAATACCATGTGGTTTCATGCATATGTGGAATTTAGGAAACAAAACAGATGAACATAGGGTAAGGGAAGGAAAAGGAAGACAAAAACAGAGAGGCAGGGGACAAGCCATAAAAGATTCCTAACTATAAAAAACAAACTAAGGGTTGTTGGAGGAGAAGTGGGTGGGGTGATGGGGTAACTGGGTGATGGGCATTAAGGAAGTAACGTGATGTAATGAGAACTGGGTGTTATATGCAACTGATGAATCACTAAATTCTACCTCTGAAACTAGTAATACACTATATGTTAATTAAATTTAAATTAAATTAAAAATAAATTTAAATTAAAAAAGAAAAACTTTTAAAAAGTGCATATTACATTTTTAAGAAGTTAAAAAAACAGAACTACCCAATGATCCCATAACTGCCCTACTTGGTATTTCCCCAAAGAATAGGAAAACATTAACTCAAAGGAATATAAGCACCCCTATGTTTATAACAGCATTATTTACAATAGTTAAAATATAGAAGCAGCCCAAGTGTCCATCCACTGATGAAATAAATAAAGAAGATGTGGTATATATATGCAATAAAATATTTTTCAGCCATATAAAAGAATAAAATATTGCCATTTGTAATGACAGGGATGGAGCAAGAAAATATTATACAAAGTGAAATAAGTCAGAGAAAGATAGGATACGGTGTCCTTCATCTGTGGAATTTAAGAAACAAAACAAAGGATAAAAAGGAAGAGACAGAAACAAATTAAGAAACAGACTGTTAATTATAGAGAACAAACTGACAGTTGCCAGAGGAGAGGTGGGTAGGGAGATGGGTGAAATAGGTGAAGAAGATTAAGAATACACTTATCATGATGAGCACTGAGTAACGTACAAAATTGCTGAGCCACTATATTATACACCTGAAACTAACACTGTATGTTAACTAACCAGAATTGAATAAAACAAATAAAATAAGAGAGAAGCAGATGAAAAGGATAGTACTTAGGGGAAGGGACACTTAAGGAAAAACAATGTTGACATCCCACTTCATTGTCTCTAACCAAACTACTGGCCAGGGGACCTCACTGGGGTGAAATGGGTGAGAAAAACACCCTGATCGTGGGCACCAGATCACAAGACAGAAAGCCTATAATTTCTGAGACAGTATTGAAAGTTGAACCAACATCTTGAAAGCAAAAATTGTGGGCATCTATGACCCCTAGACCAAGGGGGTAAAGGAACATAACAAACACAGATGAAAATTACAGTATACATTTGAAAAGAAATCACCAAAAGAAAGAAAATGTCATTCTAAAAATAATTCTTATCTTCAAAAACTTATATACAACTTATATCTCTCTTGCTAAATAATAATTAAAAAAATTGAAACACACATTCAAAGGAGAAAAAAGTTTGAGAGAATATTATAAAACAATAAAAGCAAATACAAAATGTTCGGGGGGTAGGGGGCGTGTCGGTGAAGTTCCTTCAATTCAGGCTTCATAAACCTCCCAAACACTGTGTTCCAAATATAAGTTCACAATAAAATAAAAAAACTCTGGGTAAAACAGCCACCATTTGTGAAAATCAGCTAGGAACAACAGTAACAACAATAAAACAGACTCTAGGTATTGGAATTATCAGATGGAGAATTATAAAATAACTTTTTAGCATATTTAAAGAATTAGAGAAAGGAATTTATAAAACAAGGAGCAAAGACTATCAAACATGACTAGGCTGATTTGAGTAACAACTAAATATAACTTCTTGAAATTAACAATGAAGTAACTGAGAAGTTCAACAATAGTGATTGGAAAGAGAAAATTTTGGGGGTAATTGTAAGGCTTTATATTTTGTTGTGGGTGGTTGTTACATGACTACATACATTGCCTAAAATAATCAAATAAATAGGTAAGAACTGTGCATTTCATTGTATGTTAAATATACTTTCATTAAAAAGAATCTCAATGAAAGGACTAAACAAAATAAATACATCCAAGAGAGAATTAGAGAATAAGAGAAATGCAAAATGCTGCTGAGATATATTACTAAAATAACAAAATTACATAGGAATGAATAAACTTAAGAGTACAGAGTCAGAAGGCCAAACACAGATTTAATGAGTCGAGCATTCAGAGAGAAACAGAAACTAGAAGGCAAAAAAGATATGATATTCAAAAGCGAATGGGTGAAAATTCTCCAGAACTGTTGAAAGATGGGAAATCTCATTTTAAAAATCTCAACAATTCCAAGATTAATCACAGTAAAACTGCAGAACACCAAAAATAAACTGAAGACCTCAACAGCAACCAGAGATTAGGTTACCTGCACAGTCATAATAATTAAATTGATAGCTAGTATCTAAACAGCAGCAGTGAAGTCAGAAGACAATACTGCAATCTTAGTTCTAAGTGATGACAAAAATAAAATCCCCATGCAGTAACACATTTCTTCACAGAGTAGATACATAAATAATACAATTGAAGATAGG
>PITA01024001.1:0-27062 GCA_004023965.1 Spilogale gracilis
CTTTCTTTCTTTCTTTCTTTCTTTCTTTCTTTCTTTCTTTCTTTCTTTCTTCCTTCCTTCCTTCCTTCCTTCCTTCCTTCCTTCCTTCCTTCCTTTCTTTCTTTCTTTCTGTTTTTGTTTTTAACATGGGATCAATACTATTTTCAGAACCACAATTTCTCAGATGTATCTACACTTGTTTTTATGATAGCCTTTAAAAATATTACATCATGGAGCACCTGGGTGGCTCATTGGTTAAACATCTAACTTTGGCTCAGGTCATGATCTTGGGGACCTGGGATTGAGCCCCATGTTAGGCTCCCCACTCAACAGAGAGTCTGCTTGTTCCTCTGCCCTTCCCCCACCAGTGCTTTTTCTCAAATAAATAAATAAATAAATAAAATCTTTTAAAAAGTTACATATGTTCACTATAAAAATTTAAAGTTTTAATTTTTTAAGAAATTTAAATTCTTTATTATAAAAATTTTTTAATATATTCTGCTTGGGAGATAACCTACATATCATATGATAAAAGTGGTATGCTAATTTGTATAACTGAAGTCATAGAGGGATAAACAGAAATTTAGTGGCTTCTGACTTCAGCATTTTCAAGACAAGAAATTTTGTGGGCCATTAATTCCTAATGGAAATTAGTGCCTTCACTATTTTTTATATGTGTGTAAATGTACACAACTGCAAGATACTGAAATTTAACAGCACAGTTATCTCTGGTCTGCGTGCAAAGGAGCATGCTGAATGACTTGAAACATGGATTCTGAAGGAATGTTGAAAGTCACTGCATGCTTGCTGATGGAACCCAGCTTATGACCCTCTGAGGATGGCATACAAAATGTGGTCAACAAGTTGACTCTCGTTTCTGACTGTACCACAGATTTAGGAGATTGGTACCGGGATCTGAATGCTTCTTTCTAACACGAAAGCTAAAAGAAAGAAGTAATCAGAATAGACTGCTATGTTTTCTGCTTGAGGAAGGAAGTAAGGCAGTGAAATGCCTTCTCTGCAGACACAGATGTACGTGGGTGAATGAAAACAAAGCAGAAAAATGAAAAGAGATGGAATGACAACTTATCTGCAGCTTTAAGTGAGCAAAACCACAAATGGAGGTTATTTGCTTCTAACTTGAGTTAGAGTTGAGTATTTATTTCCAAATAGTAGGCACCATGATATGGTCTTAAAGAACCTGAACTCTCTTTTCAGAAAGATCACCCTAAAAATTCCACCAATCACTAGCTCTGCGGCCTTGGGCATATTCCTTAAGTTTTCTAAGCTTGAATTTTCTCCACTTGTACAATAGAAATAATATATTTATACCTGCTTCAGAGCATTGTGAACATAAAATGCAATTATGTTTGTAAGGTGCTTAGCCTAACATCTGGTCCATAACAGAGTCAGTCCACACAAGAAATTACTATTATCCTTATCATTGGGGCAAATCTAGTAAAATGAAGCCAACATCTCATTCCAGGTTATCTTGTTTCTTTTCCTCTGCCTTCTGTTAGAAAATCAGTGGTTGCCTCTGGGTTCTGGCTCATCCAGGAGTCCAACTTCACGAAGACTCTTCACTCTTCTCCACCCAGTCATTGTCCTCTGGTAGGAGCGGAGATCGGAGCTCTGCGGTGTGGGCTAGAGCCCGAGTAGACCCGCTCTGGAGCTGGAACAGTGCATGAGTCTCTCTGGGGCCCTCCTTCCTCTGCCAGAGACCCTGCTTTCTTTCTTACGTGTCCTTCTCCTCTGACATCTCTCCCTCAGCATTTCCAGTGTCTTTCCTATTCCTTCTAATGCATTTTTTACCCCCCCACTTTTTTTTCTAGTTAGCTCTTGAACCAGCCAGAGCGACAATGAACTCAGCCCAACTGGGCTACTTGGCCGTGTGACATTCCCATTCTTCGGTTTAGCTCCACAGACCCTCGGATGGGAAGTGCGGATAGAACAATGCTTAACTGAGTGGGGCCACGTCAGTGTCAGGCTCTCATTCCTCCATTCTCTGAGCCCTCGTTGCTCCTCCTCCTGTTGTCACGTGTCCTTTCGTGCCTGATCTTCGCATGTTGTTCTCTGCTCTGATCACTGATGCTTTTTAGTCTCGCTGAGAGAGCTCATCATCCCTGCTTTAGAAGCTGAACACTTCATCAGCTGCTTTACCACTTTTGCTTCTTACTCTGCCTATTGTCCTGACTGTACTAATATTGCTATGTTTGATTTGGCACTCAAAGTTGTAGATAGGCAAATATTCAGTATCTTCAAAACCTCAGTGAATAAAACATTCTGTGCCCCCTCTTTCCGACCCTGCTTCTTTGTAATGGAATTAGGTAACCTGAGATCCACAGAGGCTTTAAACAGAATTTTCCATAGTGATGACCTCACAGAAAGGTTGCTTCTATTACCACCTCATCTGATGTCTTCACTGATCATACCTGTAGTCTTTCATACAGGTGTACACATTATTTGTATTGTTTGTGATATAAAGAGCTGCTGATAGATAGTGTTGCTTTCCTTGCTTCCTTGAGGGACAGAATCATATTACACAGAGCCCTGAAGCTTAGGTAGTTTTTGGAGCCTTTTTAAGAAAAAGAATAAAAATGTGAATATGAAATTAATCTTTCTCTAAAGTTAAAAAGCAAATTATAACAAGTTATAATTTTTGAAAGCTAGAAACCCCCACAATCATCATATGGTTCAGAAAAATGATCTATATCTTTTTATGAATTTATCTTCTGATGCACCTCTGTAAGAATTTTTCCCTACATTTTTGGTTACATCCTCTTTAATTGCCTCTTCATACAACAAAGGTTTTGCAATATTGTTCTATAGAGAGAGAGAGGACAAAATTCATCCTTTTTTCTAGCACAATTAATGGAAATTGGTATCTTTTTTTGACACCTTAGAAAAAATTTCTGTCTTAGTTCGTCTGGGCTGCTATAACAAACTACCGTAATCTGGATGGCTTGTAAACCACAGAAATTTATGTCTCATGGACCTGGAGGCTGAGGAATCTGACAGTCAGTGTTCCAGCATGGTGGGTTTTGGCGAGAACCTTCTTCCTGATTTATAGATGGCCATCTTCTGTCCTCACATAACAGAGAGAGATCATCACTCTTGTGTCTCTTCCTGCGATGACATTGATCTTCTTCGCCCTCGTGACCTTATCACTTCCCAAAGGCCCAATCTCCTAATACTATCACCCTGGGGTTAGGATATCAACATACAAAGTTTGGGGGGCACATACACTCAGTCTGTGACCCCTAAAAATCACAACTCAAATGCAAGTGATTACACAGTACATAAATATATCCTGCTGAATCCAAACTCAGTATACCTTCAACTCAACTTACCTTTAGCTGGATCCAGAATCACCCATGGCCACTCCAGTGTCCCTCAGCAAGAGGGTAATTATAAAAAAGGTACAGTAAGAATAAAAAGAGAGACGTCAACTCATTGCGGTTAAAATACCTTAAAATATTCACAAAGTGATTAAAAAAAACAAAAAAACACGTATTTCTAAAACCTCATTCAAGGACTTGGGAAATTGAGGGCTTTGAAGCTTAAATTTCATTAGCCCCCCCCCCCCCCAGTAAACCCACCTCTGCGTCCACCCTGCCTGCTTGCCTTTCTCCATCCTACTACCTCCCCACACAGCTATTTCCTTTTTTCTTCCTTTCTCTCATCCTTTCTTTTGCTCCCTCCCCCTACCTTCCTTCTTTTCCTTTCCTTCCTTCCTTTTGTTGTAGAATGCTTGGGGTGGGAGGAAATGGGGTGATGTTGGTCAAAGGGTACAAACTTCCAGCTAGAAGATAAGTTCTCAACATGTGATATACAGCCTGTTAACTACTAATGCACAATACTATATCATACAATTGAAAGTCATTAAGAGAGTAGATCTTAAATGTTATTACTACACACACACACACACACACACACACACACACAAATGATAATTATGTGAAGGGATGAGGTGTTAGTTAGCTTTACCATGGTAACCATTTTGCAGTATATGTGTGTACCAAATCATCTTATTGGATAGCTTATATGTAAATAATATCTCTGTAATATATGTAAATAATATCTCTGTACCAAATCATCTTATTGGATAGCTTATATGTAAATAATATCTCTGAAACAGCTCACCTTTTAACCTCCTTCTTCAAGTTTTGCTTACATTTTTTTTCTCCAATAGAGAAAAAGAATTGAGATGTAAATAGCTAAAGATAGGACAAACAAATTCATGGGGAAAACCCCAGAATTACTAAGAGTGACTGCTTGGGTTTACATCACCATAGATCACTTGCTACCTATTTGTCTTTGAGTGAGTTGCTTAACCTCTGTGAACTTAATTACTCATCTATGAAATGGGGATAAATATAATTCTGGTCTCAGAATTAAAGAAAACAAAATATGCAAATTATTTAACTGACATACGGAGCGCTCAATAAATGCTAGCTTTTTTTCTATATAGATACAAAACAGAACAGAGGTCACATTTTTGGGGGATGTGAAACAAATGTACATGAAAAATTGTATCATGAATCTTCATAGTGAATGCTCCTGATAGCAAGTGGTGAGTGTCCCGGCAGGACGGTGTTGTTTGGTGTGCCAAGTAAGTGATTGAGCCTCGAGTTAAGTGCTAAGATTTGGATAAACAAAGAGGAAAATGAAAGGAGACATATCTGTTGGAGACTGACCCAAAGAAAGAGGCATGGGTTCTGGAAAATGTGTGGCTACTTGTACTATAATAGTAATTTTCAAATTTCCTTAGAACACAGTAAGTTGGACCATAGGTTTAAGCCACCAAAATTAGGTAGCTTCATAAAATTTCCCCTCTTTCACCAAATTAAATCAATAGCTAAAATTTTCCCAGATTATAAGGTTTATACCAGTTGTTTTATTTTTTAAGTTAGGAGCTGACTTCCACTGCCTTGTTGACAAATGCTAGCGTGTAGTGGAAGCAAACAATACTTAGCAAATGAATATTCAACAGAAAATCCTGTACTGTAAACAACTGTGGCAGACACCATTAGTAGGCTGACATGATTGTCCTTCTCAGTCTCCTTTTTTATTGTTTTCCATGAAAGACCATAGAATATTAGATGTTCCTATCAGTCTCCTTGACAAAATCCTATTAGTAGAACTGTACTGGAAGTTTTTGCTTTCCTGACAGGGAGAGACAAGGCTGGTAGAACACTTTCTCCTCTTCCTGTTGTCTTAGGTGCAGGCATATTGCCCAGAACTGGAGCTGTGAGCTTGAGACTAAGAAGGAAAGACCAGAGAGCTATAGTGATCCTGGCCCTGGCATCACAGATCCACCAAAGCAATGCTGTCAGCCACAAGGGTAGAGTAAAAACAAAAGCAAAAACAAACAAACAAACAAACAAACAAACAAACCAGAAAGCTAAAACCCAAAACTCTCTCATTATTCATGTTCAGTAGCAGTTGAACTGTGAAGTTCTAAATCAAATAACTTTTTATGCCACTCCAGAGTTTTCACTTGTGTGCTAAACAGTAAGTCGGGGACTCTGAGCCTTTCATCCAAATTATCTGTGTGACCTTGACTAAGTTACTTAACCTCTATTTTCTCATTTATAAGAAGACCATTACACCAACCTATCTTATAGGGATATCATGAGCTCTAGTAAATAAGCCTAAAGTGCTTCATAAATGCTTAATGATGATAGTGATCAGGCAAGCAGAACCCCTTTTGTAGGACACAGAAATGAGCTCCTCTGAAGTAGGTATCCACAAACACAGACAAGGAAAGAGTATGCACCTTCCGAAGGAAAGGTGATCATTTAAACCCTGAGTATCTAATCGGAGACTAAATGGAGAAGATGACAGTGTCATGATTGGATTTATTCAGAATGCACTTGAAGGCTCATCTGTTGAAGAAGAGACTCATTTTATTCTCTCTTCAAATTGTACAGCGCAGGGGTCACGACCAGGTCAATGTTAGCGTATGCACCTCTGTGAAACAGCTCACCTTTTAACCTCCTTCTTCAAGTTTTGCTTACATTTTTTTTCTCCAATAGAGAAAAAGAATTGAGATGTAAATAGCTAAAGATAGGACAAACACATAAAAAACCTGTAATTTCAGTAAGCATTAAATTTATGTACTAAATCAGCTTTAAAATGTAGGCAGGCCTGCTGAGAGCTGGTTTTGTTTTTCAAGTGAATTCTTAGGCATAGGATTGTGGATTATCCACAGGGGCCCTGCCATGTAAATTCCCCAGAAAACTGGCAACACCCTGTTCTTCAATGATGATACTTGGATTAATTGAAGTAAAAATTCCAAATTCTCTAATTTCCTTTTGCCATTTTCCCTTTTCTTATTGTTAGGAGTTTTCTTGTTCCCTTTGATATTCAAACATTTAAAAATCTATACCTGAGTGGAGAACCAAAGGTAAATGTTTAAATGAAACTTTAGAATTGTGGGCTGGATATTTCAGTTGAATAGACATGTGCCTAATGAAGCTGAGTATATGGTTTCGATCTTAGTTAATGAACTAGCTAGAATTTCACAGAGAAAAATTCCACTCATTAGGCAAAAGCTATGGTTTCAATTTGTTAATATGTTCTGTTGATTCCCAAGTGTGAGTGAGTGTGCTTCCATTGCTGAGACTACAACTCAAAGCAACACATTCTACCCAAGGAAGGAAAGGATTAGCGTCTACAACATCACAGTTGATTTAAAAAGAGTGAACACGAAAAGTGAATAAAACTAGCTTTGCTTTTGACTCTCTTTTTGTTTCTGACTTTCTAGGCATCCTGCATTGACCTAGACTAGTAATTTCTCTGGGCCTCCATGTATCCTGAGGAGGGACATGACTTGTGATGAGTTCCTATTTGCAAAACACTTTCACTTTTCCCTTCTGTCTGGATATAGAAAAATGTCTCTTTTCTTTTTGTTGACAATTTATGACTGTCCTCTCATTCTTAGTGACTGGTAGGTAGGCTTCTGGTCCTTTCACGTAGATGAGCTGAGAATGAATGAAGTGACTCTTCACAGTCTCGGGTGTACATTCAGTAGGTACGTACTTAGTAGCTAAGTATATTGAAAGAAATTATGCAAGAAATTGCATTCCAATTTCAAATGGCAAACTTTCACTTCCTTCTACTTTTCTAATGCTGGCATTAAAAATTGTTAAATTTTATATAAAATATTTATTTACTATTTTATTTCTTTTTAATGCATAGCTGGTTCTTTAGGTACAAGTAACTTCAACTGTCCAGAGTATTTACTTTTCCTTCCCCAAAACACACACACACACACACACACACACACACACACACACACACCCTTTTTCTTCCTACAATTCATTCTTTAGGCTAGTTTATTATCTGTAATTGCGAGCCTGCATTTAAAAATATTCAGCGTATTTGTTATATTTTCACCAAAATAATTTTCTTGTTAATATGATTTCTTAAAAGTGTAAGAAGGAAAACACATCCCCGTGTTTCATATTAATAATTCAGTGCTTCACAAAGTGGCAAGTGTACTTCTGTAAACTCTTTAAACTTACCCCTTAATCAGTTTCTCATTCTAATGGATCTGATTTTGGTAACACATTATGCATCTTGAATGACATATTTAATACTTATCCTTTAAAAAATTATTGGCAAGATGGTAAGTATAAGTATTAAAGGTCTTTCCTCACCTATTAGAAAAAAATAAAAGGATGGGGGAAGAACTGCATCAATTATCATGAAAAGAGGAGCAGATAATGTCCTTTTGCAAGAAACACTCTTAAAAGATAATGAACATGAAAAATTAATTAGATTTCAAGTTGGAAGAATCTTTCTTTACTTGATGAATTTGATAGTGCTGCTATTGCTACCTTAATGCATAAAAGGAAAAAAATGTCAAAATTAATAAGATAGTCAAGAATAAAGGGAGTGGAATGGTTATCTTTGCGGGGGCTGAGTACTCACTAGAAATAATAGCTAATTGGTATAAAGCTAACTTCAGAAAGAATCAGGCAACATTGTTTTAGACATCTTTGACTGGCATGGTTTCTAAAAACACTCTAGTTTGCAGAGATTTAAATGCATTATAATGGAAATTGGGTATCTTTGGACTGAGAAATTAGTATTTGTGTCTGGCTTGTAACTTATAAACACGTTGTTGGAAGATTTTTATTTCTTGAGAGGAAATGAGCCAGACATTTAGGATTCTCATGCTCTTCATATTCCAATTTGTTCTTTCATAAAATAAAAAAAAAATTTTTTTGGAGTTCAAAAAGATTTTCCTGGGGCAGATGTGTGAAGAGAACTAAATGAGAGTTTTTATTTTAACCTCCCACGTTTCTCTCCTCAGTGACTATTTGAAAACCATTTATCTCTGTGGTGATAAATAAAATCTGGAATCCTGTCATCTTATAGCTTAATTAAAAAGTTTAAGAAAAATATTTGATGCCTTACTGGGAAGAGCCCTGGACCAAATGGCTTCTTGAGGACACTTCCAGTTTTCAGAAGACTTTTTTAAATAAATACTTTGATTCCAGGATTAGATCCAAATGATCCAAAGAATTTTACTGGCCTTCAGAAGCCCTGTACACTGATGCTGAGTTATACAAATATGTCAAAAACACAATGGATGGTGTATGGGCGATGTCTCCCAGAGTGCTCTAAACAATAGAGTCTCGTTAATCCATGTGAAAAGCTTCTATGTCAAAATTAATCTTTAAAATGCTATGAACTAGGGTTTGGAGAAAAAACAAGCTTGTCTAGATGCAACTGATATACTTAAAACCAAGTGAAATATTCAGTTGCGTAGCAAGGATAATGATATTAGAGACTGTCTACGGCCATATCACCCTGAACGCGTCCGATCTTGTCTGATATTAGAGACTACCATCCTTCTGAATTTAGAGGCAACATACTCCTTTTTCTTTTTTTAGTTTTATTTTATTTTATTTTTTAAATATTTTTATTTATTTGACAGAGAGAAACACAGCCAGAGAGGGAACACAAGCAAGGGAAGTGAGAGAGGGAGAAGCAGGCTTCCTGCCAAGCAGGGAGCCCGATGTGAGACTCGATCCCAGGTCTCCAGGATCATGACCTGAGCCAAAGGCAGTCTCTTAACCAACTGAGCCACCCAGGTGCCCCTAGTTTTATTTTTTATTTTTTATTTTTTCCATAACCCAGTCACCCTATCCCCATCCACCCACCCCTGCTGCCCCGGCAACCCTCAGTTTGTTTCCTGAGATTAAGAGTCTCTTATGGTTTGTCTCCCTCCCCGGTCCCATCTTGTTTCATTTTTTCTTCCCCCCTTGAACCCCTGCCCTGTAGATGCAACATTCTCTTCAACAGTTCAAAACATCATAAGCCAGACTATCTTTAACCAACAAACAAAACAAATCTCAACGATATATTCAGTTCAAAACATCCGCGAGACTGCTTGGTGCCATTACTTCTAAGTCTACCAGCTGGTGAGATCTGTCTTCCAATGTCAGTCAGGATGGTGGTAGATAATTTGTTCTTAGATTATTGCCAGAATCACTGGAGTCTGTGACATATGTGCTGGGAGTTTTGCCTGGATTTGGTTTGGTTTTTTTAGACTGGTTTGGTTCTATTTTTAGATTATGGCTTATTAGTCTTTTTTAAAATAAAATAATGCAGGCTTATGTTAATTATACTAAAAGAATAGGGTGCTCTGTAAAGAGACTCACAATAATATGGCTTAAAGAACACAGCTTTTGTTCTGTTCCATGACACGACTGACGTGAGTGTTTCTGGCTGTTGAATAGCTCTTTTCCGCACACTTGCAGACATTTAGCTTGACACACCCACCATCTCTAGCACATGCTTCCCAAGTTGGCTCTGGTCACCAGACTAGAAGGAGAACAAAGGAGTTCAAAGCTCATGCCCTGTAGAAGTTGATCATTACTTCTATTCATATTCTATTAGAGAGAACTTAGTCACCTCGTCCTGTGTAGCTACAGGAGAGGTTGGGAAATGTGGCTTAGCCATGGTGCAGACAGGAAGTACGAAAGGACTTTGGTGGCCAGCGAGGAATACCACACATCACTTGTCAAAAGATACAACTGAGTAAAATTCAAAGGGGAAAGGAAAACTCACTCTTAATTCTACTTCCTACAATGATTTGGTGAATTTCCTTCTGTACATCTTTTTTGGGGGACAGATTCAGTATAGATGGACAAATATTTTAACTTTGAAATAATTAACCATTCTCTTTATAAAATACTACATTAATTTTATACAATTGATTTCAATTTTAGGAGAAAAAAAGTAAAGTGGAACTTAAGAATTTACTGGTGTTTCTTATTCCAGAAGAAGTAGTAAGTCCCCTCCCTTTATTTAAAGATTTATTTATTTAGGGGCACCTGGGTGGCTCAGTTGGTTAAGCCACTGCCTTCAGCTCCGGTCATGATCCTGGAGTCCTGGGATCGAGTCCCACATTGGGGGGTCCCAGCTCTGCTGAGAGTCTACTCTGTCTCTCTCAATAAATAAATAAAATATTTTTAAAAAGACTTATTTATTTATTTTAGAGAGAGAAAGAGAGAATGAGAAGTTAGAGAGCAAGACAGAGGGACAAAGGGTGAGGGAAGGAGAGTCTCAAGCAGGCCCTGCACTAGGTAGGTAGCCTGATCTCAGGGCCCAGAGCTCCATCTCATTACCCTGAGATCCACAACCTGAGCTAAAACTAGTCGCTTAACCAACTACGCCACCCAGGTGTCCCTGGAAGAAATAGTAAGTCTTATATCATCCCGCTAATGGCATAGAAACTTACAAGATCAGAGGCATATATTGTTTTAAATTTTCTGTTTCAATTTTGAATAGTGTCTGATAAGCAACCTGATAGGGAAGATGAGGAGATGAGAACTCTACTTCTTTTCACTCTTCCTTCCTGTCCTATATGTTCTGGTATTTCTTGGAAATGATTTCTCCTTGTCAGCGCTGTAGCATTACATTGTGTTCTGGGGTCATAATTCCCTCTGTTAATCATTATGAGTTCTCTATTTAAATGGAAGCAGTGCTCAGCACTCGTTCCTTTAGCATGACTTTTCCATTATGAGCTTGCTTTTTTAATTTATCACTTGGTTGGTTGGATTTTATTGTCATGTAGTTTTAAAATTTTTATTTACTTTGTTTTTTAGCAAAGGGATTATAAATTCTCCATTCTCAGAGCTCTTTCGTATTTGAGAATGCCGCCTTTATGCTTGAACAGCTTGGCTGGGTGTACTACTCTTGGTTGCATGTGCTGCTCCTTAATATGTTACAGACATTGTTCTGTTGGCTTCTGGAATTAAATATTGCCTTAAGAAAACATGAGGCCAGCCCAATTTTCCCCATTCTGGGTAAGTTTTTCTGCCTAAATGCCTAAATGATTTTTTTTTCTCTTTAATGTTCCCTCTCTTAATTTGGATGTGTCTTGATGCTGATGATAATAATAGACAATTACTATGTCTGGGCTCTGTCCTAACACTTTATGAATATTAATATAGCACATATATAATATATTACAGCAGAGATGAGTAGCAGGGACAGAAACTGTGTGGTCAGTAAAACTTCCCATATTTACCATGGGACTCTTTACAGAAAAATTTGAAGACCTCCTCTTGAAGTGATTAATATGATTTTTAACTTAAGTGCATTTTCTTTTTTTCTATATTTCTTTATTATGGTTATTTTCATTTCGTGTCGTTGTTGCTACTTATCATTTAGGTTTGGGTGCTTGTTTTACAGACTTTTAATTGCCCCTGTTTGTAGTGCTCTTTCTTTTCTTCTGGACTTCCAGTCTTAGTTCTTACTTGGTGTTTGCATCCCATGGTCTCTTTCTCTCTTCCTTTTGACTATAGTGCGTTTACATCCTTCTCATACTCTTGCTTTCCATTCTACCCATGTTAAGCTGACATGCTCCACCGAAATCTGGTGTTTATCCATGATCTCCTTCCCAGGACCAGTTAGCTTTCTTTCACTCTGCTCAAGTTTTATCCCTGAGCCTTGCCTTCTACACCCTCTTTGCAGTCTGAGGCCCTGGGAGTGGGGCCTGGGAAGAGCTCTCGTAGGGACTAAACGAAGACCTGAAGAGCTGCTATAATTTTTTTTTCAAGATTTCTTTAAATGTTCTGTACTGAGGCCCATTCTGTCCACAGCAGGGTACATCCTACCTGTGTGTCTTCACATGTTTCTTCCTTTTCAGCACACTTATTCTGGAATAATACTACTCCTAACTTTGCTGAGTCCTAGCGTGGGTAGCGGCTTCCACTGATGCCTGCTTTCCATAAGGAAGCTTCTCTCCCCGCTGGAGGACATTGGCGGGAGTCTTCTGAGTGCTGCTGATTTACCTTTCCTTGGAACTACATGGGGATATGAGTGAAATTAAGAGTCCATTACCTAATTTCTCAAGCAAGGCACTCACACAATGCTTTAATGATCAAGCCGTGCTCTGAAATCTCACCATGAATTTTCATCATAACTGCAAGCAAATGGCTCTGACCCATAATTTTAAATTCTCTCTTTGGTTTGCAAACAATTTCCTCTGGAGTGCATTGCTTTCTACTTCACAGAGATCTTGGATGTAAACATGGATCTAAGAGAAATGAAGCCAAACAAAAGACCCTCTTTGAAATGTATATCTCGTGTAGCACTGAAGACAGCTGCTTACCCTATTTCAACCCCATAGTTCCTGGAGGAGATAGAAGAATGGCCGCTTTCAAAAAATAACAAACACTGAAAAGTTTTGACAAGTTGACTATAATCACCACTGCTGCTCACTTCATTTTTACAATCCGCTGTTAAGTAGCAATTATGAAATACCTGTTCTAGGAAGTACGGCCTCCATGTAGCTGCTCTTTGTCTTCTTCTGCCCCGGTTCAGGGAGAAGAGATTGCCTGCCATAAATCCCATTGTCATCTCTTCTTCCTGGAACGAGTGGTTGTACTGTTAGTGTCAACAAAGAACCTGGGCTGAAATAAGTCTGATCCATGCCTGCCCATTCTTAAGCTTCTTACCATTGGCTGTTTCTCAGGGGAGCTGGGAAGATCAGAGGTGCTACTTTAAGAAAAAAGTTTTCAGCTCCTCTTTCTGATGAATATTCATGTCCTCTGACTAGGTAGATAGAGACAGCAGACATGAGACAAGGGGCCATTGTTGTCTCAAGTGCACTACTAGACCATTCCAGTGGGCGTTTCTGCCGGCTCAGCCCAGAGCCAAGCCTACGGTCCAGGAAACTGTGGCCAGTCCATCAGGGTCAGCACAGTAGCTGAAACTGGCATGTCATCCGTGATAAGCGTAAATGACTAATTGTAAAACTCAGAATAGATGAAGTGTTAAAGCCTCTTTCCCTCTTAATTCTGAAAACACTGTAGGATATTGGACTTCCAGGTATTCCTCATTATGACAAAGTTTGATTGCATCAGAGAAATGCGGGAGTGGCGATGAATATCCAGTTCCTCATTCATGCATCCATTTTTTGCACAAATATGCTTTGATTGTCTACCAGGTGCTGAGCAGTGTGATGGCTGCTGGGAAGGCACTGTCTCTATCTTAGGAGGTTCTCAGTCAAGCAAGGAAGAGGGAGATGTATGTAACAACATTGGTAGGGCCCCAGCTGAAGCTTATAGGACAAACTGGGGGACCATTGATGGTGGCTAGAAGGGTTAGGGATAAGAAGTCACACAGTTCTTGTTCTCCTGAACTGGGCCCGGAAGCAGGGGTCAGTATTAATGTTGACTTGTGATCTAAAGATAGCTTTAATATCTATTATCTTCCCTTCTTAATATTATCAATTAAAATTCATCAAAAGTAATAGCAAGAGAGCAGTTGACGATAATTGTCTCTTGGGAGGTGCTATAGCTATATAGTCTTACTCAGAACCCTCCAAAGAAGCTGCCTCATCCATGTATACCTGCCTTCCTCCTGGAGCAAGGCACAGAACAACAGACCTCTCTCTCTCTCTCTCTCTCTCTCTCTCTCTCTCTCTCTCTCTTTCTTTCCCCTCAATTCCATGCATTTTTCATGTCTGCTTTCTTGTTATTGCCAGTGAAAGTAGAGACTTCATCAGACTAGCTCAGAGGCTTTCAACATTTTACTGACCATGACCATAATAAGAAATAAACATAAAATTTCAAAATCCAGCCCCCATGTGTGTGCGTAGATATATAAACACACACATAACAAAAGCAAAAATTTTCATGACACAATAACCATCCTATGTGTCATGAATACATTTTAACAACTGTTTAAAAAGTTGTTAAAAGTTTGGTCATGACGAACAAATTGATTTTATAAAATTGGGTAATTCGAAATTTGAGTAACACTAGTCAGACTATTTAGGAAAGTAAATCCAGTGAGACTGTAACTCACAGGGTATCTTTCTAAATTAGAACTACTTTGGAAACTGTCATTGCCAGGAATTGTGCTTCTCCTGAACGATGGCATCATGAGTTTGGCCGATTCTCTTTGGGTTACCACCAAGAACAGTGCCTAATGTAAGCTTCAGGGGATATATTTTCACTTCTGACTTTATTTTATTTTTCTTCCTTTTCCCCAGCATTCTGAAGCTTCTTTTAAGAAATCCTATTGTATTTATATTTTGTAAGGTGCGTTTACAGCTTTTGGATCAAGATGCAAATAAATAAATAAAATCAATATTGCTATCACTGCTTTTAGTGCGGACAAGTGAGCTCTGAAAGTCTGTATTCTGTAGTGTGCTTCGAATTGCTTTCTCTGAATTATGCTGAATGCTTCTTGCCTTTAACGTGTTTGTACCATCATTCCACTGTGACTAGTTCAGGCTCATGCACTTGAACTCCCTTGGTTACAATGCGAACAGAAACTCAGGGAAATGGCACTGAGAACTTGGAAATCTGCACCTCTCTCCCTAGGCAATGCTTACAGGTAGCTCCGTATTTCAACACAGTCTGTGCAAGGCTGTGTGCCAATTACCTTCTATTGTAATTCACACGTTGCTGTGGTAGAGATTTTTGACAAAAACAAAAGTCTCTGGTGAAAATTTGATGCATTTATACATTTTTAAAAAACCCTAAGCATGCTAATTTCTTCAACAGTGACATGTCAAGTGAATCTCCAAAAAGGCGGTTTGGGGCTTTGGCACAGGGGCGATGCTGTGACTACCCAGTGAAGGGCAGATATTTGCTTACATGCTATTACGTATGGTAATTATGTCCCGCATGAAAACAGGCTTTCCTCAGCCTGCTGGCATAATGACCAAAGCCAGGGAAGGGATGTTAACATCAAGATGATGGCTCAGAATAACCCATGGGTGAGAACAGTCACTGGCCGGTCCGAGAGTCTTCTGGGGGCTTCTGTGCGTCACCCATATTGGTTGCCAAACATGCCACTGATGTTTTTCAAATGAACAGGTGCCTAAAACCTCAGCATCATGTGGGTTATGTTGGGGGTTGACATTGCACAATCCTCTTCATATATGTGGATATCTGTTCTGGTTTCAAAATTTTGAGCAGCTTTTATAGATTTTAAACCATGAGTCCTAACAAATGATTCTACAAGAAACAGTGCACTCCGGTGCCCATCATTGTGTTGTCCAATTGCTTAAGAATTTTTCAAAAATTCACATGCAGGTAATTCCCAGATTGCCCAGCAGATTATTAACTCCTGGACCAAATCATGCAAATGTCATATGTTATTCAAGATCGAAGGAAACCTGGAAAATGTATCTGTGCATTTTCTTTTTGTATGCCACTATTACTATTGTTATAGTCATGAGCTTTTCTTGCAAAAAGAAGGGAGGAAAGCCTAAGGCAGCAGTAACGGAGGGGTGAAGATTTGCGATCGCTGTATCCTCCTGCCCCTCTGTCAAAACCTCCTAGCTCTCTGTGGAGGTTTGCTGATCCTGTTCATTTCCTCGGCTTCCTCCCATGTTAGGAAGAAGTTACTTGAAAAAACTTAACAAATATTTATGGACTACCTCCTGTGTGCTAGTCACCATGCTAACCCTGGGGAAAGAACGATGAACAAAGCTGCACTCTCTCATGTCCTTCCTGGGGCTTATAGTTCACCCGGGGATAGCCATTAAATAGGGACTTACAAAGGGGATGCGTGCTTCAAAAATTTATTATCTATTTATTAAAATTTATTATCTATACTTTATTCTTATCAATCCCAAGGCACGAAGATGCTACAGTTTTCTGTTTTGTAAGTCAATATTTTCCAGGGGTTCGATTTCTGATGAGTGGCATTTCAATTTCATGACTGGGAGAAATGTTTTAGACAGACGCTCGAATGGTCTCTTGAAGTATCTGCAGGGAGCCTCTTCTAATGTATGCCACATATAAATTCATATTTTCCTCTCCAATTCCTTAGGAACCTTAGTCAGATTGTTTTATTCGATATCTGAAAAGAAAATGAGTGTTGGTTAATTAGAATCCTACATAAAACCCCCACAGAGACCGTGATGACAGTGTTGTCTGTTTTCTGATTCAGCCTGGTGGATGATGGTCAAAGAGTTTCTTCCACAAAGTTTCTGATGTGTCCTGGATGGCTGGATGCCTTGGCATTATTTATTTTTTTCCTGTAGAATCACAGCACTGTAGAAATAGCAACAGATATTAATATACCTGAGAAGTATCTTGCTGGACTATTGTATGGAAAGGGGAAATAAAAGGAGCATACATGTTTTTACAAAAGAATCATTTTCCTTTCAGCTGAGGATACACAATGAGCTGATTTAATTTTAATGGGAGTTTTAATCTGTCATTGTCCTTTCTTATACTTCTGTGTTCCAAATCAGCATTCATTGTCTATGCATCAGACTGGAATGCTTTTCATATATTTTCAAAGCATTAGTTTTCAGAGGAATTCTTCTGTTTGGGGAAAAACACCCCTTTTGCCCTCTTTTCACCTGTGTAGTTACCTTTTCAGAGTGTCAAAACGGCTACAGCTTCAACCGACTACAGTTTTTAATCAGAAAACTTAGGTCTCAAGGTCATGTTTCCTTGGCAGGCTGAGTTTATGCTGCAGGTTTTATGATTTGGTATGTTTGGTTATTAAAAGATTTTTTATAGACAAAGATACCTTTAAAAATGTGGTAGTAAATAAGGGTGCCTGGGCAGCTCTGTCGGTTAAGCATCCAACTCTTGATTTTGGCCCAGATCATGATCTCGGGGTCATGAGACCAAGCCCCTCAGCAGGCTCCACACTGAGCATGAAGTCTGCTTGAGACTCTCTCTCTCCCTCTCCCTCTGCCCCTCCCCCTGCTCATACACGCACGCTCTCTCTCAAAACAAATGTAATAAATAGTAATTAACAGAATTTTAAACTCTTAATATTTCAATCTAATTTTTTGTGTGTGTGTCCTTGCTGGTGAACCATGTAAGGAGGCAGTGATGCCATGATATCCTCTTTGCTATTATTATGTTTATTTTCACCCACAGATCTCATAAAATGTGATTTTTTCCTCTAGTGTGCATACATGTATGTGTTTACCTATGGTATCTAGACACACTTCTCAAAATATGCAGAGATTTACATAAAGTTCCCTCTTTGTTATGTTTATTTAGGAGAATTAGTAATATTATAACAACAAGGCAGTTCAATCATGTGAAATATCAGATACCCTTAACACTGAAGAGCTCAGGAAGATATCATTTTGTCTATCTCCTTTGTTCATCAAAAAAATGATAAACTATTCTGACAAGACTAAGTAAGGGGCAGCACATCAATATAGAGCCTGAAGGATGTTTAATTTGGAGGCAGGTGACAACAGAGATTTATTAGAGAAATCAAAATAATCCAAATCAAGCTTTTCATTTATGGATATTTAAGACAGTATTCATGATTTAAAGAGACAATTGTAAAGGCACGAAGAGGAATGGATGAGAGCAGAAGGCAAACTCTTATACATTGATTGATGTTAGGTTTTTTTGATTTTGCCATAGGTATACCTAAAATGAAGGATACGGTCTGAAAAAGAAGGAGGAGCAGGGAGTACGGAACAAGGGACCAGGAATATGGGAAATACGAGCTGTTGAACAATTCTGATCTTACCTCTGCTCTCCAGTAATCTTGTGAATCTAAGCTCCTTGGCCATTTTCGGTAAGTCAAGAATAGTTGGGCCCAAAGAGTTTTCTTCAGGTTATTTTATACACAGTTGCCTTACCCAGGTCCCTCTGGCTGTGGTTTCTTTCTTGATAGAGCATGGAAGGGCCCTAAAGGGAGTAACATGGTGAAGGCACGTCTATTTGAATTCTCATGCCCCTACTGGACCCACCAAGATATCATATATCTGTTCCTGATCTTGAAAAGTAAGGCTTAGTTTGTCCCTAAAGCAAACAGACACAAAACAGCTATTCTAAGGCATACCTTAGAAACACCTGGGTTTTCCATAGATTTTAGATTTCTCAGCTGACGTTAAATATTGCCAGATAAAGTGTCTACTATACTAAATTAGGTGTTATAGTCCTGTTTCCTTGGACTGCAAGTAGGGATAAAAAGTCTAAAACTTTGCAGCTTGGGTCAGATTTAACATTGCTCTGGAAGAATATCTCACCCCAGGAGGACTTATTTAGAGAGGTTTGGCTGGCCTGTCAATCAAAGCAGACCTTAGAAAGTGTGTGGGGGGTGGGGAGGTGGGGAGGGGATTTTGTTGGTTGTGACACAACTGGACAGAGAAACCCTGATTTTATTGAAAAGCTATGGTTTTTAGAATCATCATTAGAGACTACCTAAAATGAGTAAAAATGTTTGGGGCAGAAGAGGGTGTAATAAATGAAGGGATAAACAAGGGACTAAAAGAATAAAAGAGTGAAAAAGCCGGAAGTAGTCCAGCTTCACTTTACAGGTCCAGCCATCTCTGGCCCAAGGGATATTTCTCATAAGTGGGTAGAGCAACCCAAGTGCCTTGGAAACCAGAGGTTAAGTAGGAGCTAAGGAAGGACTTCAAAGCAATTTTGCTAAAATTTGGCTAAACCAAAATGTGCTACTCTGTTGGAGGGGGTCCTCATAGTCCTGAGGGGGCCATGAACTAAAGTACATTTGGCTCCAGCGTCAACCAGCACCATCGCGTTTTGTTCATTTTGGGCGGAGCGGTGAAGAGCCAGCTCAGCTGAAGCCTCTCTTTGCCTCCACGGCCTCACCTGGAGGTAATCTTGGCCTGCTTCCTGTACTCGGTTCATGAGAAGCACCCACCCCGAATGGACTGAGGCCCCTGCTGGAGGGGGCAAACACAGGGATGATCGGGGCAGCTAGAATCCCTGCAAAAGTGAGGAGAGTGAAGAGGGAAGAGGCTGCGGTTGACAGTGAGGTGGACGAAAAGCCTCGTGCCAGCTGACCCCTATTACAAAGAATAGTAAAAGCAAGGCAGCAACAACCACAGCCAGCAAGGCAGCCCCCAAGTCAGGAAGCACTCACAGTGAAAGATAACTCCTGCTGAGCTTATTCACACAGCTGCCAGATTCCAGCAAAGGGGCATTTCTTGGGGCAAGAAGCATAGAAAATGAGCCACTTCACTACCCCTCCTGTTCTCTGGCAGCACCCGCATAACGCTTAGGGGGTTCAAGGTGTTCAGCTCTTGACAGGTGGGATTATTCTAGCCTGCAGGTGAGGCGTGGCCCAATGAGAAGGATCCCTTTAGGCACGCTGGATTCTAGAAATGTACAGGAGGTGCAATAACTCTTTATGGAGTTGGGAATGAGTCAGGCCATCTACAGCCCTGTCTTTGAAAGTCTCATTGAGCCACATTTACTGCAGGAATGAAACCTAAGGGATTCCCATCTGCCCCCAGCATCTGGTGTGGGAAAGGTTAGTGCCAAGGATGCTAGATTTCCCTTGGAATTCCGTGACTTGATTAATGTAGTAGCAGCATGTCCTGTGTGTTCTAAACCACACTCAAGGCAACTGCAAATGAGTCTGTGGCCATGCACTGGGATTCTCAACCACTGAGGATTGGCAAATCAATTATGTTGGCCCCTAATATAAGGGACGTTCTGAACATACCTTGATTTGTGTGGATATGGCATCTAGGCTAACCCAGGCTTCTCCCCCACCCCGTCACTGTGCAAACTGGCTGATGCCACTAGGGGAATAGAGAAGCTGAGTACTATGTACGGACACCCTTGATGAATAGACAACGATCAGGGGTTACATTCCAAAGGTCATAATATGCGAGACTGGGCAAAAGAACATGATAATGAATGCAGGTTCCTTCTCTCCTATAACCCACAAGCAGCAGAGTTGATATAAAGGAAAAATGGAATATTAAAGCGGCAGATTAAGTTACTAATCAGCAAAACCACCTTGGGTGGGT
Source organism: Spilogale gracilis (assembly GCA_004023965.1). NCBI lineage: Eukaryota > Metazoa > Chordata > Mammalia > Carnivora > Mephitidae > Spilogale > Spilogale gracilis. The sequence continues at coordinate 20,237 of PITA01024001.1, forward strand.
GGATTAAAGAGCTGTTCAGGCTTTATTACAGTTGAATGATCAACCAATACAACCTGTCATCCCATATGTCAGACTGGGGATGCCTGCCGGGACAACCAATACCATAAAAGTATGGAAGTCCCAGAAAACAGCCATTGCCTGGATTCTCACCAGAGATCAATGTGCTACGTTGCTGAGAACGCCAAGTCTCGTCAACACATGGGAAAGGCATTATCTACTGGAATTTGCAATGTGATGTTTCACCATGATGGGTGACTTATTTCCCATCAGGTAAAACTACTCAATCTCCCTTGGGATCTTGTTGTCCTGCTACAAACCAGACCTGTTGAAACACATTACACTTGGAATGAAAGATCACTGAAAGAGGGGAGAAGGGGGGGTCCTAGTCTGGTACCCATCTCCTCGCCAGCACTGCTGCCTCCTCTGGCTAATATGTATGGTATATAGAACTAGGTCAGATTCTTAAAGCTGCAGCTCCATGAACATCTAAGGATCAGGCCACACGTGCGATTCTTACAGAAGAATTTCCCATACGAGTTCCTAGTAAACATCTGTCTTTTTGGCTTTAGATAGCTACTCCTATACTGCTTGGTCATGGGATGGGCACCTGATGGCAATGCCTTCAGGGTGAGTCTGCTTATATGCCTGACAAAGGGATAAATCCAACTGCTGGGTGTGTGGGCAGTTGTCCCTCTCTAGCTCATCAGCATTGCTGTAATTGGTGTCATCAATCTAGGGAGGGGCTTGGAATGTCCTAAAACATACATTAAGGAAGAACATGCTGCTATTAATACTCTTAATTCACCTGATATTACCAAGACTGATCCAGCAACCTGGGCAGTGGCACCCACTGTCAGTAACACTAGGCACAGGTCTTCTTTTCTGTCAATCATACTACACAGGCAATCCATCAAATTGCCGACTGGAAAGGTCCTAAAAATACCACTGTCAGAGCCATGGGTAGCTATGCTTAGATTTGGGATGGGTTCATGGAAGCTCATCTAGGTTATGGTCATTTGAGTATCCATTCATCTCTATGTTGGGAACAGAAAAATCACTCTAAATGGAACCAACCCAGTTGAATCAAGAATAAAGGGCAGCAGTTAATTTGGCATGACTGGTTGTGCTGCCTGGGTATTTATTGGGTGGGCCGAAATGGAACCCAGTGGGTGTGTGGCACAGACCATTAACCATGGCTTCCAGCTGAGTGGTTGGACCACTGCTTCCTGGGTTTTCCCTGGACATAGGGAAGAATCCGCCCCATGGTAACAAATATTGCCAACCTGCTCCTCAAGGCAGGATGGGCACATTCTGTTTTCTATTGTACAAACATTTGGCTGCCGTCTTTGTCCCCTCCATTGGACTGGAGGACGTTATGCTGCACATAGAAGCACTTATTAAATTCACCCAGCAAGCCTTAAATGATAGCTGGCAAAGCATGTCTTTATTGAATACTGAAATGTCTCTAAGGAGAAAGGCTGTTCTCCAAAACAGGATGACCTTGGACTCTATTTCTGCTTCCCATGGAGGCACTTGTGCCATTATCCAAACAGAATGTTGTGTGTTTATACCTGATAGTGCAAATGTATTAAATCACATGAGGATACAGGCGAACATACTGAGTGATCTGACACCTAGTCTAGGGTACTTAATCAATCAGAGGTCTAGACCTTGAGGTTCTTGGTGGGAAAAATGGTTACTTATTTCGGGACTCATGATCTTAACCTGTTTTCTCTTGCATGTGCCTATATTATTGTTGTGGTATCTGTTTCCAGTCACCCAGATAGCTGCCAAGGGAGCTGTCGTTGTGCTAATGAAACCCCTTGCTGACTGCTCAGGGCCCACTGCCGAAGAGGGGGGCATGCAGGATTGTAAGAGTTGGTCACAGGGAGGTCATGGAGAGGCTGGAACTGCTGGTTTACTCAAGAGCAAGACCTAGGCAATCGAGGCTCCTCCCCCTCCCCATCCTTGGAATGTAGCTCCTCCCACTGAGCACACAGTGGGAGCCATGACCTCTATATAACCTTTTCAGATTCTGGTAGGTGGCAGGCACCAAGACCTACTCATCTTGTGACACCCAGACAAGCCTCCTATGCAAGTTCCTTTGCTTATGAAAGCTGGTACCTACTCAGCCTGCCCCTTCCTACAGCTTCCTCTGCAAAGATGGACCACCTGGGAAGCTCCCGAGGTCTCACCCAACAGACTCCTTAAGGTGAGACTTATTTTCTACTTATACTGTCCCCCTTTAGAATGTTGGCTTTCTCCTTTTTGTGGAAAAATGGGGATTAAACAATACACATCATTAAACTCTCCTTCCTATTAATGAGCAGACTCCTCATCAGGAAAGACTGCAGTTCCCCAAAGAGAAGGCGGAACAGAAAATGCTTGCTGAATTTCCTCTACGTAGATTAGAGAACAGTCACTTGAGGGAGATTCATCCTCACAGCCACGGCTGCATTTGTTCTGTTCTCTCTTGTTTTGCACCTGCTCCTCCCTGAACAGGGTCCTTGGGCCACTAGATGGATTCTTCTGGGATCAGAAGCAAAGTGAGAATTTGGTGCTTGAAAAGGATCAAATTCTTAATGAGCCTTATCAAACTTATTAACAAGAAACATGAGCTGTGCTTCGTGGGGACTTGGTGAAGAACTCTGAGTTGGCTCAAGGATGCATTTGCAGAGAGAAGTAACTCACAGAAACCAGAAGAGACTTTATTTCCAGAAAGTGTAGCAGGGGATGGGGGTATGACTGTAGAAATGGAATTTTCAAGGGATACCAGAAGGCAAAGCTAGGAGGAGATGTGAGAATATTCCTGCAGCTCCCCCCTCATCGGCTTAAAGTTATTTTGTCCCATGTGGGTATTCTTCAACTGTTTCCACCCATAAATGTGTGACTAATATATAGTTATCTCTATCATTAGTCATAACGTCTCCTCCAAATCAAATTAATCCTACCACTAAATGAATGTTTTGTTGGCCAAGTTGTGTGTGAAACCTCACTGCTTTTAGGTTTATTGAACTCCTTTTTTTTTTTTTTGAAAGATTTTATTTATTTATTTTACAGAAAGAGACAGTGGGAGAGTGAACACAGGCAGGATGAATATGAGAGGGAGAAAAAGGCTTCCTGCTGAGCAGGGAGCACAATGAGGGGCTCCATCCCAGGACCCTGGGATCACGTTCTGAGCCGAAGGTAGACACTTAACAACTAAGACCCAGGCACACTGGGTTTATTGAACTCCTTACTATCAATTTGGGACAGACTGAATGGTGCATCAAGTAATCCTCTTGCAAGAGGGCTATAGCCCCCAATCTGTTTAATTTAGGATAAGTGCCTTGGTTTTTCCTCAACCCATGAATTCCCAAGGTAATTAATTCAACCCTTTTTTCATTTCTCTTTTAACCTTAAAAATATGTATGTGTATATTAGGAAACGTCAACGAAGGAGAATGAATAGGACAATGATTATCAACAACTTTGGCCTGGATTTATCAATTGTTAAAACATTTTCTTTTTTTCTCTCTATATAAGTACATATTTTTTCATGAAGTACTTGAAAATAAATTGCAGCTATTATGACATTTCATTCATAAATATTTAGCATTGATTGCTTACAAATTAATATACTTAACTATTAACCACCATATCATTATCATAGACTTTCATAATCACATGCAGCTGTTTAATATCTAGTCCATTTTCAAATTTCCCTAGTTGCCCTAAAAATGCCATTCATAGGTTTTAAAAACATTTTTCCCAGGATCTAATCAAATTTCAGGTTGTGCATTTAGTCTTTCTTAAATTAGAAATTTTCTTTCATCTTTTTTACTTTATTTTCTATGTCAAAGAAATTTTGGAGGATCCAAGCTAGTTATCTTGTAGAATGTAGTTTGTCTTGGCTTTGTCTCATTGTTTACTAGAATCAAGGTAGACCTTTGTTTGGTAGAAAGATTACATAGATGACTGTAGTAAATTAACTTATTGTCCAAAACCTTTTCACAACTCTTCTCTCATCCTTGCCAACATTTTCTAGAAGAGCATATTTCCTACCCAAGTAGTGGACTTATTCTCTTGTTTTTCTGAGATTAACATGAGAAAAACATTTTCTAGGTTTCAGAAAATTGAGTGATATATAGATCTGGCCTGAAACCACAGCCTGGAGCCAAGTCTTGCCTGGATCAGCAGAACCTCAGCTAATCTGCAGATGTGTAAGCCAATAGTTTACTTGTTATCTGCCCCTGAGATTTTATGGTTAAATGTTAAATGAAAGAGCTAAATGAGACATGAATCATGTCAAACTTTCCTTTTAAGGTGGTAAGAAACCACGTAACATGAGGTCTATCTCCTTAATTTTTAAAGATACATTATGGTTTTATTAACTATATTCACATTGTTGTATAACAGATATCTAGAACCTTTACATTTTGCATAACTGAAACTCATATCCATTGAAGAGCCACTCCTTACTTTGTTCTTGCCTTAGCACTCGGCAGCCACCATCCCCCTTTCTGCTTCTATGAGTTTGACTCCTCTAGACACCTCATTTAAATGAAATCGTACATAATTTTAGGAGGAAAGCTTTCAGGTTTTCACTATTGAGTATGATGTTAGCTATAGGGTTTTCATACATGGTCTTTATCATATTGAGGTAAATTCCTTCAGCTCTTAGTTTGAGTGTTTTTATCATGAAAGATTGTTGAATTTTGTCAAATGCTTTTCATGCATCTATTGTGACAATCCTGTGATCTTTATCCTTCATCTATTAGTGTTGTATATTACATTGATTTTCATATGTTGAATCATCCTTATATCCTAGGAATAAATCCCCTTGGTCGTGGGTGTATGATCTTTCCAATGTGCTCTTGAATTTTATTTGCTAGTATTTTGTTGAGGATTTTTGTATCTGTGTTCATCTAGATATTGGTCTGTAATTTTCTTTTTTGGCAGTGAGTTTGTCTGGCTTTAGTATCAGGGTAGTGCTGGCCTCATAAAATGAGTTTGGAAGTACTCTCTGCTCTTCAATCTTTAGGAAGACTTTGAGAAGGATTGGTGATAATTTTTAAGTGTTTGGTACATTTCACCTGCAAAGCTGTCTGGTCCAGGGCTTTTCCTTGTTGGGAGGCTTTTCATTACTGATTTCATTTCCTTAGTAGTTACAGATCTTTTCGGATATTCTATTTCTTCATGATTCAGGCTTGATAGCTTATATGTCTAGGAATTTATTCATTTCTTCTAAGTTTTCCAATTTGCTTATAGTTGTATAATAATTCATAGTCACCTCATAATTCTTTTTATTTAAGTGGCATCAGTTGTGGTGTCTCCTCTTTCATTTCTGATTTTATTTATTTGAGTCTTCTCTATTTTTTTTCCAGTTAGTCCAGTTAGAGGCTTGCCGGTTTGGTTCCTTTCAAAAAACTAACTCAGTCTTGTCAATTTTTTCTATTTCTACTCTGACCTTTATTATTTCCTTCCTTCTGATCACTTTGGGCATAGTTTGTTTTTCTTTTTCTAGTTCCTTAGGTATCAAGCTTCGTCTTTATCTGAGATCTTTCTTGTTTTTTTAATGAAGGCATTTGTCACTATAAACTCTCCCATTAGTACTGCTTTAGCTGTATCGCATGAGTTTGAGTATGCTCTGTTTTTGTTTTCATTTTTCTCAAGATAGTTTCTAATTTTTCTTTTGATTTCTTCTTTGACTCATTGCTTGTTCAAGAGTATGTTGTTTGATTTCCAGATGTGAGTTTTTCAGTTTTCCTCTTGTATTTGATTTCTAGTTTCATTCCATCATGTTTGGAGAAGATGGTTGATATGATTTCAGTCTGACAAATTTGTTAAGCCTTGTGACCTATCCTGGAAAATGTTCTATGCACACTTGAGAAGAAGGGATATTCTGCTGCTGCATTGTAGAATATTCTGTATATATTTGTTAGGTCCATTTGGGTTGTTGTGTTTTTCAAGTCCTTTGTTTCATTATTGATCTTATGTCTGAATGTTCTATTTATTATTGAAGGTAGAGCATTGAAATCTCCTACTATTATTGTGTTGCTGTGTATTTGTCCCATCGGTTCTGTTAATGCTTTCTACATATATTTGGGTGTTCCTATGTTTGTTGCACATATATTTGTAATTGTTACATCTTCCTGGTGAATCAGCCCTTTTATCATTATGTAGTGTCCTTTTCTGTCCCTTGTGACAGCTTTTGACTTAAATCTATTTTGTTGATATTCTCATTTTGTTCATGCATCATTTTCCTGAGCTCATTGAGCATCTTTATTATGGATATTTTACATTCTTTGTCAGGTAATTCATTTGCCTTCCCTTTTTTATGGTCATTTTGTGGAGATTTATTTTGTTCCTTTGGTTGGGTTCTGCTTTCTTTTTTCTTCATATGCCTTGTGACTTAATGTTGTGATCCATCCATTTGGAAAAGCTGTCAACTCTCTTAGTCTTAATGGACTGGCTTTGTACAGTGAAAAACTGTCACTAATCTCCCTGGTTAGAAATTCCGGGGGTCTCTCATAACTTTTGTCGGATGTGTCCTCTCTGGACTTATGCATGTAAATTCACAATTAGAGAGGTTTTTTGCGTGTGTGTGTGTGTGTCACTAATTTTTTTTCCAGGAGTTTTCCATCTCTTATCTCTTTCTGGTGTTTATTTGTAGCACTACAGTTTTCTGGAGTGGTTGCAAACTGCCCGATCCTCCTCTGTTTTCAGTGTCCCCTAGGCTTCTGGAGAATGCCAGACCCTGTCAGTGTTCTGAGTCCATTGTCTTGAAACTAGTCCCTTGGGAAGCCCCTAGAAAAACTAGACAGTAGATGAAAGCTGTATTCTTC
>PITA01024002.1:0-19229 GCA_004023965.1 Spilogale gracilis
CACCACACACAAAGGCAAACTCGAAATGGATGAAAGACCTCAACGTGAGGCAGGAATCCATCAAAATCCTGGAAAAGAACATAGGCAGTAACCTCTTTGACATCGGCCACAGCAACTTCTTTCAAGACACGTCTCCAAAGGCAAAGGAGACAAAAGCGAAAATGAACTTCTGGGACTTCATCAAAATAAAAAGCTTCTGCACAGCAAAGGAAACAGTCAACAAAATAAAGAGGCAACCCACAGAATGGGAGAAGATATTTGCAAATGACACTACAGACAAAGGGCTGGTATCCAAGATCTATAAAGAACTACTCAAACTCAACACCCAAAAAGAAGATGAACACATCAAAAAATGCGCAAGAGACATGAAGAGGCACTTCTCCATCAAAGATATACAAATGGCTAACAGACACATGAAAAAATGTTCAGCGTCACTACCTATCAGGGAAATTCAAATCAAAATCACACTGAGATACCACCTTACACCAGTGAGAATGGCCAAAATTAACAAGTCAGGAAACAACAAGTGTTGGAGAGGCTGCGGAGAAAGGGGAGCCCTCTTACACTGTTGGTGGGAATGGAAACTGGTGCAGCCGCTTTGGAAAACAGTGTGGAGATTCCTTAAAAAATTAAAAACAGAGCTACCCTATGACTCTGCAATTGCACTACTGGGCATTTACCCCAAAGATACAGATGTAGTGAAAAGGTCCATATGTACCCCAATGTTCATTGCAGCAACGGCCACAATCGCCAAACTGTGGAAAGTGCCCATCAACAGATGAATGGATAAAGATGATGTGTACATATATACAATGGAATACTATGCCTCCAACAGAAAGGATGAATATCCAACTTTTGTAGCAACATGGACTGGACTGGAAGAGATTATGCTGAGTGAAATAAGCCAAGTAGAGAAAGTCAAGTATCACATGGTTTCACTTATGTGCAGTGCATAAGGGGTAATAGAAGACAGTAGGAGAAGGAAAGTAAATGGGAAGTAGGGTAATTCAGGGAGAGAAACAAAACAAGAGAGACTTTGGACACAGAAACAAACTGAGGGACTTGGAGGGAAGGGGGTGGGGGGATGGGAGAACCTGGTGGTGGGTACTGAGGGCACCTATTGCATGGAGCACTGGGTGTGGGGAATGGGCAATGAATCTTAGAACACGGAAAAAAAAAATTTAAGTAACAATAAAAAAAAAAAAGAAAATACAAATGCCAAGAAACAGGCATAGAACTTAAATACATATCAGACTTCAATATATGATAAGGTAGCATTTTGAATTAGTGGGGGAAAAATAGATATTCATTAAAAGGTACTGGGACAGGTTATTAACCATTTTGAAAAAAAACAGATCCACAGCTCACACTTCACATCAGAATAAATTCCAGACGGATTAAAGATTTAAGCACACACCCAAATGCATATACACATACATATACAGAAGAAAGAAACCATAAGTCTAGAAGAAATCATAAGGAAAATAATTTTGTAATACTGGAGTAAGAAAAGACATCGTAGGGTCACCTGGGTGGCTCAGTCAGTTAAGCGGCAGACTCTTGGTTTTGGCTCAGGTCATGATCTCAGGATCCTGGTATTAAGCCCCTACCGTGGGCTCTGTGTAGAGTCTGCTTGAGATTCTCTCTCCTCCCTCTGCCCTTCCTACTTGTGCCCTCTCTAAAATAAATCTTAAAAAAAAAAGCCTTCCTATATGTGATCTAAAGTGAAGAAAACATTTAGTTAAACTGATAAGCATCGAGCCCTACATGGGGCTCCCGGCTCAGCAGGAAACCTGCTTCTCCTTCTCTCACTCCCTCTGCTTTTGTTTCCTATCTAGCTGTGTTTCTCTCTGTCAAATAAATAAAAACAATCTTAAAAAAAATTTTTTTTAATTACTTATGATAGTTTCTATAAGCTACACAAGCAACTGGGGGAAAATATTTGCAACTTTATCATAGGTAGGCAAAGGTTTGTTTCCCTAACATTAAAGAGCTTCTGTAAATGAGTCAGAATAACCCGACATTCCTTTTTTTTTTTTTTTAAGATTTTATTTATTTGACAGAGAGAAACAGCTAGAGAGGGAACACAAGCAGGGAGAGTGAGAGAGGGAACACAGGAGGGGGAGTGAGAGAGGGAGAAGCAGGTTTCTCGCCGAGCAGGGAGCCAGATGCAAGGTTCGATACTGATACCGGGACTCTGGGATCATGATCTGAGCGGAAGGCAGACACCCAGTGCTTAAGCCACCCAGGTGCCCTTAACCTGACATTCTAATAAGAAAACCGGGCAAAGGATACCAACAGAATTCTTAGATAAAGAAATACAAGTGATCTTTCCAAACAGGGAAAGATACTGAACCTCACTCAGTGTAGCTTTAATTTGCATTGCTACAAATTAAAGCTACACAGAGATGCTAATTTTCACCTGTCATACAGACATAGATCCAGAAGTTTGATAATTTACTGTACTGAAGACAGTATAGGAAAACAGGGACTCTAACACTCTATAGCAATGAATTTCCCAGCAGAGGAAAATCTGACAATATCCACTAGTTTACAAATGCATCCTTAAAAATAATTTATCCGGGGCGCCTGGGTGGCTCAGTTGGTTAAGCGACTGCCTTCGGCTCAGGTCATGATCCCGGAGACCTGGGATCGAGCCCCACATTGGGCTCCCTGCTCGGCGGGAAGCCTGCTTCTCCCTCTCTCATTCCCCCTGCTTGTGTTCCCTCTCTCGCTGTGTTTCTCTCTGTCAAATAAACAAAATCTTAAAAAAAAAAAAAAAAATCCTACCAATATTCTCATATATGCTTGAAATGACAAAGCATATTGTTTATACTCTGAAAACAACCCAACATATATGGATAGGGAAGACTAGATAAATACATTAAGGTATACTGATACAATGAAGCAACTCTTCACTGTAACACAGAACGAGTATGACAGAGTAGCAAAAAAAAGCAATCTGCAAAAATATACACAATCCATATGTATACCATTTGTGTTATAAATACAAGAAAAAGTGCTACATATGTGTATATATACATATATATACATATATACATATATAAAAGGAGTAAATAGAGCAAAGGTCAAAAGGAGAGAAAAATTTTAAATAAAGAATTAATCTAGGATATGTCTAATATCCAAATAATGAGTTTTAGAAGAAGAAAACAGAAAAAATGGACAATGAAAGAAAATTTGCAAATATAAGAAAAATTTCCCAACCTGAAGAACCAAAAATTTCCAGAATTGAAGGACAAAGGCTCCAAAGGTCCTATCAAGTATACAGCATAATGAATGAAAAAGACTCACATCAAGACACATTCCCATGAAATTTCAGGACACTAATGATAAATAAAGATCTTTTGAATTCATACCACAGTGTGATTAAGAATCAGGATAGAGGGTGCCTGGGTGGCTCAGTGGGTTAAAGCCTCTGCCTCTGGCTCAGGTCATGATCTTAGGGTCCTGGGATCAAGGCCCACATCGGGCTCTCTGCTCAGCAGGGAGCCTGCTTCTTCCTCTCTCTCTCTCTGCCTGCCTGTGATCTCTCTGTCAAATAAATAAATAAAATATTAAAAAAAAAGAATCAGGATAGCAAGAGAATCCTCCAAGCTGGGAATTAGGAGTCAGGGGAATGCTTTCAACATTCTGGAGAAAAAAAATATGTCCTCACATTCTATACATAGTCCTACAGACATTTTTAGACATGTAAGGCCTCATGTAATGTACCTCCCATGGACCCCTATCTCAGGAAGCTACTGGAAGATACACTGTACCAAATGATGGGATAGTCCAAGACAGAGGTCAATACAGAAGTCAGGAAGCAAAGAAAATTTCCAAAATAATAGAGAAGGAAAATCCCACACCAACACCTGGGCAGCAGCTCTGATGATCAAGCTTAGCCTTGAATAAAACAATGGACAACTCAAGAGGAAGATCTCTAGAAAAAATAAATAACAGATTACCTTACAGATCCGACTTTATTGAAAACTGTTCTGAGACTCTATGGAAAGTATAAGAATTGCCCAGCAAAAGGCAAAAAGAAAACTAAAACAGAAATATAAGGCACCCAAATGGGCACTTGGGTGGCTCAGTCAGTTAAGTGGCCAACTCTTGGTTTTAACTTAGGTCATGATCTCATGGGTCATGAGACTGAGCCATGTGATGGGGTCTGTGCTCAGTAAGGAGTCTGCTTGAAGATTCTCTCCCTCTGTTCCTCCCCCGGCTTGTGTGCATGCTCTTTCAAATAAATAAATAAATCTTTAAAAAAAAAAAAAAAAAAAAGGACTACAGGGGCACCTGGGTGGCTCAGTCATTATGTGTCTGCCTTTGGCTCAGGTCATGGTCCTGGGATCCTGGGATCAAGCACCGCACTGAGCTCCCAGTTCAGCAGGGAGCCTGCTACTTCCTCTCCCCCTCCCCCTGTTTGTGTTCCCTCTCTCACTGTGTCCCTCTCCGTCAAATAAATAAAAAGAGAGAGAGAGAGAGAGATAAAGCAATTATAAAATCCAGGAAAAAAACTGTATAAGAAAAATAGTCACAGCATACTTATACCTCAGCAGGGAATAACATCGTTATAATAATATAAAACAACAAATGCTGATTTAACCAAAAATTAAGATGTAAAACTGTGGGAGGACTGATGATATGGTAATGATGAGGAGGACATGGGGGTTCAGGTTGTGACATCTTGACATACCATAAATGTTTTCTTGTATTTTCCTATCAACAGTCAGCAGTGAAATGCAGTCTCAGTCTCCCCTGACACATGAAAGGGGTTAACTATAATAACCAGCTTCCTAGCTATGGCATAATTTAGACTTAAGAGATAATGGACAGATAATGGAAAACTCAGTTCTCTAAAAGCAGAGTGCAAAGACCGCACAAGTGAGAAATAGGCCTAACTGCTACTCAACAGCCCTGAGATCTAAGATAAATCATTTAATCTCTATAGTCTCACATTAAGCATCTATTAAGGGCACCTGGGTGGCTCAGTGGGTTAGAGCCTCTGCTTCCGGCTCAGGTCATGATCTCCCAGTCCTGGGATCCAGGCCCGCATCGGGCTCTCTGTTGGGCAAGTAGCTTGCTTCCTCCTCTCTCTCTGCCTGCCTCTCTGCCTACTTGTGATCTCTCTCTCTCTGTGTCAAATAAATAAATAAAATCTTAAAAAAAAAAAAAGCATCTATTAAAGGGAGATAATTATCCACAGTCATGTCACAGAACTGGCAAATAAAGAGTACAGAACAGAAGTGAAGAATAGAAGAACAGAGGATGCAAAGTCAGTCATGCCTGGGTTACTGTCTTACCTTTCCCACTGACTAATTCAGCTTGTACAAGTTATTTTGTCTTCCTTCCTCAACTAATGGCCATAATTCATAGCAAGAAATACATTCTGTTACACTGTTACTCAGTATGTGTTTCTGTATACTGAAACAAAAGTTTCACAAAATAATAAACAAAATGCAAAAGAACAGAAATGGAACAGGACCATCCATTTAAAAACAAAATAAAACATGTGGCCCACTAAACTGATTTCATGAATTGGTCATGACCTGTACTTTAAAAAAGACTCCCTAAGTTACAATTTCATCATTGTGAAACTCTTCCACCCCCAAAACATAAAACAGAACCAACTTCAGAGGATTCAAAGGATACTTCATCGGATTACTCTGTAAAACTCTCAGTACAATGCCCACTACTGAAAAACAGTGTTTGCCATGTGCAGGTGTGCACTGCAAATGCTTTACCTGTATCAATTCATTTCAATCTGATAGTTCCTCTATGAGGTAAGTATTATTACTATCACTCATCCTTATTTTACAGATGAAGAAACTGAGGTACAGAGGTTAAATAAACTTGCCTGTGGTCAGACAGCCAGTGTGGGATTCAAACTCAAGTAGTGTGGCTCAGTAGACTGTCTACCATTTATAGTGGAAAAATATGGGATTTTAGCAGGCAGGTGCAGGGTCTGGGTTGTACAGTTCAGCTAAAAGAGATCTGTAGTAATCAAATGAAATTCAATTCAGCAAGTATTTCCCGAATGCTCCCCATTAGTGAGATGAGATTCCAATCTACAGGCCCTCGCCCACCTAACAGGGAAGAAATATGAGTCAGGGGGATGAGACCATAGAATAGGTAACAGTGATTTTTGCTAGAAAAGGAATGACAGTTACACAGCTGTCAGGGAACAATTTCCTCTACTCCTCATAAAAGCCTTCTGAGGGACCCCTTCGCTTTTACAGACTAGGACCCTGAGGCTCCAAGCGATCAGAAACTTGTTCTATCCCACATAGTCTCTGACATAGGGCTGATTCTATCTTGGTGCCACTTCCCATTCAACCACTGATGGACTGAAGGAAAGATGTGGGCTCGGCTGGGCCCTGAACAAGGTGGCACTGCAACTTAGCTGTTTCCCGGAGCTCCTCTAACTCCACCCCCAGCCACAGGGTTCCCACTCCCTAACTGTTATGGATATATAAATCCATTCTACTTCCCATGGTCTCCATGGGTCCCTTCCTTTCAAGGCAAATCTTATTACTCCATTTCTGCAGCCTTTCATCTTTAGTCTCTTGCACCATCAATTACCTCCCCTTTCTCTTGTATTTTCAAACCATGTCTTCTACCTTTAACACTCAAGCCTCCCCGGTCAAACCAGAATGCCAGGCAAAGTAGGATACCCTCTAGAGTATTTCTTCTTTCCTCTTAAGTCTATATTAAATAGATACTCCTGAGAATTATCTATTATCTAAATTTCATTAGTTTGCAATTTTAATTACTCCAAGAAATTCTGTGGCTAAAAAACACAAAATAATAAAATGGTGAGTAACTTCAAAGAGAAAAAGAAAAAAAACAAACAGGAACCACCCCTAGTACCTGAAGGAGGGAAAGTTTCCGGGGTGGTGGCCGCAGTGCTGGAATTTCCCTCCCAAGGTTCTGTGCTGCCATCTGTGAACTGGTTCTCTGGAAGCCACGTTCCATTCGGTGCAAGTGTGGTAACTAAAGAATCGGTACTTGCTGTTCTTGTGGTCCCATTGTCAAAGTCTGAAGAACTGACAGTAGTCACATAGGTGGGTCCCAGAGTTAGATTGGGGCTGAATGTTGGTACCAATGAGACAGAAGTTACTGAAGAAGCAGGATTTGAAGCTTTGGTTTCTTCTTTGACTGATTCTGCTGTCGATGTTTTCATAGATCTTATAATGCCTACTGAAGGTGAAACTAGAAACATGAAAAAGAGAGAAAGAAAGAAAGAAAAAAAACCCATGAAGAATGTGACAGCTCAAAGTTATGAGGCACAAAGCAGCAAGTATTAATAAACTCTCAAAGAGTTTAGGGTGGTTCAGTGGTTAGGCGTCTGCCTTCAGCTCAGGTCACAATCCCAGGCTCCTGGGATGAAACCCCACATTCAGCTCCTTGCTCAGTGAGGAGTTTGCTTCTCCCTCTCCCACTCCCCCTGCTTGTGTTCCCTCTCTTGCTGTGTCTCTCTCTGTGTCAAATAAATAAAATGTTAAAAGAAAAAAAAAAGAATGTGCTAGCTCAAAAGTTATAAGGCACAAAAGCAGCAAGCATTAATAAACTCTCAAATAGAGGCGACTGGGTGGCTCAACCAGATAAGTGGCTGACTCTTGATTTCTGCTCAGGTCATGATCCAGGGTCCTGGGATCAAACCCCACATCAGACTCTACCCTTAGTGGGGAGTCTGCTTGAAACTCTCTCTCCCTTTGCCCTCTCCTACCCCTTGCTTGCTCTCACTCTTTCAAATAAATAAGTTAAGAAAATAAACTCTCAAACACCTGGAGACCAACAGAAGACAACTCTCTCTCTCTCTCTCTCTCTCCTCTCTTTTATCTAACACTGGACCCTTTCTACCAGCTCCAAAGGACTAGTGTTTCAGGGAGGAAGAAAAATGAATTAATTACTTATATTCTTTTTTTTTAAAATTTTTTTAAAGATTTTATTTATTTGACAGAGAGAAACACAGCCAGAGAGGGAACACAGGCGGGGGGGGGGGGGTGTGAGAGAAGGAGAAGCAGGCTTCCTGCCGAGCAGGGAGCCCGATGTGGGGCTCGATTCCGGATCTCCAGGATCATGACCTGAGCCAAAGGCAGTCGTCTAACCAACTGAGCCACCCAGGCGCCCCCATTACTTACATTCTCAGAATCAATATATAGAAGTCTTAGGTAGCAACTTTTTTTTTTTAACTTTTCAGGGATGAACATATAATCTATTTATTTAAAGTAGTATATTATATACAGAGCAACGCTGATCATTCAATAGGACTCAGAGATTTCCAAAGACACTTATTTTATACCACCAGTTTTAAGTAAAACTTTAATATTTTTTCTTTCTCTACTACCACCCTGGTCTCCAATTTTAGGTCATTAAATGTGAAAGTAAAATTCTATTCAGAACACTAGCCTTATCAAATAATAATTTACCTGTGGTTCCATTGTTGGCACATACATGTGTCAGACTACTGCCAAGCAGAATAAGAATGAACCAGGAATCCATGCTGACCTAGAAAAGAGAATGCCATATTACATAAGGTCCTATATTACTGTAACTATGTCCAAAATACTCATCAAAGGAGTATTTTGGGTAAAATCTTCCCAACAATAAAATGTGCCTACAGATCAATATCTTTTGGGCATTTCATATGCACTTTTCCTCCCCAAATCCAACTACCTAATTGAATCTATATATCAGTACAAATAAAACTTAATAAAAACACATTTTTTAAAGCATTACCCTCAACTATGGCTGTACTTTAGAATCACCCACAGACTTTTAAAAATCCCCATGCCAGACTGCATCTCTGGAGGTGAGAGCTAAGGGGTGGTCCTGTGAAAAGCGCCCCTTGTGTTCACCATCTGCAGCTTTAGCATCTTCAGCATGGATAGTATGGAGAAGGTAAGGTGATTGCAATGTAATGCTCTTTGAAAAGAGACTTCATACAGCTGTTCCCAACCTTAATTTCATCTCAAACCACATCAGAGCCATAGCACATTCCTACTGGTAATAGTGGCTCATTTGTCCATTCAGATTTTTGTGCCCTCAATTGAGCTAGGTACTAGGGGAAGAACTGTATACACTCATACATCCCATCTTCAAGAGACTCACACACACGTGGTAACTGGATATGGTAATGACTCTCCAAGGGAAGCAGGATATGCCTCCTCAAGGGGTACGTGAGAATCTCTGAAGAAGGGTGGGGAGGTGCAGGTGGTTCATAAACAAGCTAGGCATTTGCCTCTGGTACCAGCAACCAAGCCTAGTACAGAAATGGTTCAGTAGGTGGCTTTCCCAAGGTGTTAACCATATAGGATTTGACCACTTCCCCACTCTTTCCACCAGACCATAATTTAAAATAGGAAAAGCATGCAATTCCTTCCAAAAGGATTAGACCTTTATAACCTTCCAAAAGGGTTAGAAAACAAAGTGTAAGACTGATTACTTGTATACATATCTATTCTTGAAAAGAAATGGTTTGAGGAAAAACAACTACACGTTTGGTGGGAGAGTGTCAGACCATCACCTCATTCCACATAGCAAAAATAAAATCCAGATGGGTAGTAGGATAAAATGCTTAAAAACACATTAAAAAAAAAAAAGATTTTATTTATTTATTTGACAGAGAGAGATCACAAGTAAGCAGAGAGGCAGGCAGAGAAAGAGGGGGAAGCAGGCTCCCCACTGAGTAGAGAGCCCAATGTAGGGCTCGATCTCAGGACCCTGAGATCATGAGGAGCCGAAAGCAGAGGCTCAACCCTCTGAGCCACCCAGGTGCCCCTTAGAAACATATTTTAAAAGGGAATAAATTAATATTTATTTGAGCTCAGGATGAGGAAGGATTTTCTGATGGAAGAAATCACAAAGGTAAAAATGGCATATCTGATAGAAAAAAATAAAAGCTACTAAATATAAAAGAAATAAATCATAAATACTGTTCATAGATAGGGAGACTCAATACTGTCAAGATATCAGTTCTTCCCAACTTGATCTATAGACTCGACGCGATCTCAATCAAAATCCTAGCAAGTTATTTTGTGGATTTTGACAGACTGATTCTAAAAATTGTGAGAGACTAAGAATAGCCAATTAAATACAGAAAAACAAAGTTGGAGGACTAACACTACTGACTTCAAGACTCATCATAAAGCAACAGTAATCAAGACAGACTGGTATTGATAAAAGAAAAATAGAGCAATATAATGGAATAGAGAGACCAGATACAGACCTACATAAATACAGTCAACTGATCTTTGACAAAGGAGCAATAGCAATACAATGGAACAAAGACAGTATTTGAATAAATGGTACTGAAACAACTGGGCATATGTGTACAACAAAAAAATCTGGACTCAGACCTTATACTTTCACAAAAATTTATTAAAATGTATCACAGACCTAAATGTAAACACAACACTAAAAAACACTTAGAAGAAAACACAGGAGAAAATCAAATGACCTGGTATGGTGATGACTCTTTAGGTCTAACACCAAAGGCACAATCCATTAAAGAAATAATTAATAAGCTGGACTTCACTTAACTAAAAACTTCCACTATGCAAAAGACAACTGTCAAGAGAACAAGAAGACAAGCCACAAACTGGAAGAAAATATTTGCAAAAGGCAGATCTGATAAAGGACTGTTAACCAAATTCACAAGGAACTCTTAATAATCAACAATTAACAAAACAAACCAATTAAAATATAGGCCAAGACCTTAACAGATACTTCAGTGAAGAAGATACAGAGATTGCAAATAAGCATATGAAAAGATATTCAACATGCATCATTAAGAAATTACAAATTAAAACAATGAGACTACCACAACACATCTATCAGAATGGCCAAAATCCAAAATACTGACACCACCAAATACTGATGACCATGTAGAGCCACAGGAACTCTCATACACTGCTAATAGGAATGTAAAGTGGTACAGCAACTCTGGAAGACAGTTCAGTAGTTTCCTACATAACTAAACATTCTCTGTATGCTCTACCAATTGTGCTCCTAGTTATTTACCCAAGAAAGATGAAAACCATGTCTACACAGAACACTGAAAACCAGTGTTTACAGTGACTTTTTTCCTAATTGCCAAAACATGTAAGCAACCAAGATGCCCTTCGGTAGGTGAATAGATAAAAAAACTGTACTACATCCAGACAATGAAATATTATGCAGTACTTAAAGGATATGTTATCAAGCCATGAAGAGACATAAAGAAACTTTAAGTGCATATTAGTAGGTGAAAGAAAGCAATATGGAAAAGCTACATACTGCATGATTCCAACTAAGGACATTCTTAAAAAGGCCAGCTCCTGGAGACAGTAAAAACATCAGTGATTGTGGGGCTAGGAAGGTGGGAAGGAATGAATAGGCAGAGGATTTTTAAGGCAGTAAAACTACTCTGTACGATAATACAATGATAAATACATGTCATTATCTATTTGTCCAAACCCATAGAATGTACAACACCTAAAGTAAACCCTAATATAAACAAGGCTTTGGGTGACAACGATGTGTCAATGCAGATGCATCTGCCATAGTAAGTGTACCACTGTGGTAGAGGGTGACAAGTGTGGGAGGCTGTGCCTCTGTAGGGGCAGAGAGTATCTGGGAATTCTAATTTCTGCTTGATTTTACCACGAACATAAAACTGCTCTAAAAAATAGTCTATTTTTTTAAAAAAAGAGACTTTGTTTATTTGTAAGCGAGAGAATGAGAAAGAGAGCACGAGAGGGGGTAGGGTCAGAGGGAGAAGTAGACTCTCTGCCCACCAGGGAGCCCGATGTGGGACTCCCAGGGACTCCAGGACCGTGACCTGAACAGAAGACAGCCGCTCAACCAACTGTCTTCGGCTCAGGTCATGATCCCGGAGACCTGGGATCGAGCCCCACGTCAGGCTCCCTGCTTGGCCGGAAGCCTGCTTCTCCCTCTCTCACTCCCCCTGCTTGTGTTTCTTCTCTGGCTGTGTTTCTCTGTCAAATAAATAAATAAAATCTTTAAAAAAAAGAAAAGAAAAGAAAAGAAAAGAAAAGAAAAGAAAAGGAAAGAAATAAACTAGGAAAACTGTCATAAATAAGACAGGATTAAAACCAGAAGTCCTATCAATATGGAAAACATTAAGACCTAAATTTTGAAAAACCTAAAGAATCTAAACATAATTTATAGAAGAGAAAAATAAACGGCTAAGAAAATACATGAACCAGTGTTGACCATCCCTATTAATCAAAGGAATATAACGATGAGAGAACATTTTTGTCTTTCAAATAAAAAAAGATCAATCATATGAAATACTCAATGCTGGCAAGAGCCTCATGAAAAGGAACCAAATACTTGTGGGAATGGCCATTAGCCTGTAATAACAAATTCCTTCCCAGAAAGATTATACAAAAATCTTAAACATGTCCATACTGTTTTGCGATCCATTTCCAAGGTTCTATTCTCAAGTAGATGTAAATAATCTGAAACTCAGATTAAAATGATAGAGATATTCATTAAGTGGAAAAGCAGAAACAATCCAAATACCCAGCAGCAAGGAAAACAGGAAAAAGTTGAAGTAAGTGCTATGCTGCTCTTCAAGATGATATACTGCTACTATTCAAAATGCTATCTTCAAAGAATTTAAGGAAATGGAACAAGCCCTTCATTTTCTAAGCTTAAAAAAAAAAATCAGATTAAAACTGAACATACTATATGATCTCAACTAAATTCCTGTATGTGTATGAATGTATATGCATGAAGGTTAAACTAGAAGGGAAAAAATCTGTAAAAACTTAGCACAGCATTTTATATAAGCATATTTTTACAGTGTACTTTTATTCTCTCAATTTCAAAAATGGAGCAGAGTATTTTTATAAATAAAAATAATCAATAAAATTAAGTTAAAAAGAAAACAGATTTCACTACAAAGCATGAATATACAAATCAAAACTAAAAGGAAACTGCCGAAGAAAGACGTATTTCACCAGAGAGGCTGCAAGGGAAAAGAACGAGTGTACAGTGAATGGCAAGTTGGAGAATTTTTATATGGGTAAAGCAGGGAGTGAGAGGTATGTCAATGTAAAAAGATCCATGTCACTAAAAAAAATGTATCTACAGACCACAACTAGGAACATCGTAGTCAAGGCTTCACTCTTCCCAAAGAATATAAAGACCCTCAAACAAACTGCTGTGACTCCCTGCCTCCCACGTTAAACTGCATCCATACCTATGCTTCTTTCCTTCCTCTTCCAGTCTCCAAATATGCCAGAGCTGCATGTCAGGAAGGAAAACTAAGGCTTCCCCACTTTTCAAAGATCTGATATGTAAACCTTACTTCCTAGAGCCTGCGCTACCAGTCCCTATTCTTGAAACACTCACCACTCATCGTGAAGACACTGCAATGTGGCTCAGTTTTCTTCCCTTTCCTGAGTCCCAATACTTTCTGGGAAGACAGTTCAACATCCTCACAGACGACAGCCACCACAGTTCACATCCGGGCCAGCCCATGAGTTCCTTGACTTCCTCAATCCTAATAGCCACATAGTTCTACTCCACTCGGGCCAACTATGACAATAGCTCGCTCCAGGTTCTGTCATCACCAGGAAAAACTCATACTGAATCGTACCTTCCAGCTCTCCAAACACGCTCCCTATCCTTGCAGTTCCCTCTCTTTTACATGTACTACACCTGTTCTTGGACCTCATCTAGGCTTCCAGTCCCTTGAACCTCTCTCTAATTTTTAATCCACTATCTCTGTCCTATTTCCTTCTTTACCCAACTAAGAGTACTTGATGTCAATTCCATCACTATGCTAACATCCTAAATTCCTTTGTTACACTGTTCCACCTACATGGGAAAAAGCAAAAACAGCCCAATCCTGAACAAATCCAACCATTAGCCCTGTATTTGGGACTGCCAAATGCTGCTTAAGAAAATCAAACAACTGATAAGGCTGATATCACTTCTGCCTCAACGGAAGTCCAAACAATTTCTACAATCTTTCTGTATTTCTTTACTCAGCTCTCTTCAATTCTCCATAGCAGCGAAGAACCTCCTCTCCTCTCCAATCACCTCCTCCCACACCCTTGGTGGTTGGCCTTGCCTTCACTTCAGAGAAAATGGAAGCCATTGGAGTACACAATACCCTTAACTCCCAGTCAACATATTTACAAATTTCCTCCTCTGCAATCAATTCCTCCCAAGAATCTCAGTCCATCAGGAACCTTGTCCTGTAGATCCCCTACCACCACCTCCTAGCTTTAACTCCTCTCTTTCATAACAGCATTTAAACACAAGAATTTCTAAAAGAAAATAATTCCTTCAACTCTATTATCAGTCCTTCAGCTAGCATTCTCTCTACTTTACTCTGCAGCCAATTCTCTCGAAAGAGTTGTCTCCATGGCAATCTGGCTTCTTTTCCATTCCACTAAAACAACTAACTACTTCTGTATTTTTAAAGAATAAACTATTCAAAAATATTTCTAACTCATTCACAAATGTCTTAGGACTCCTACAGATTAATAAAAAAGGAACCAACAATCCAAAAGAAAAATGGGCAAAAGATATGAAACTCACAATGCAACAGAAAAGCAAATGATTCTCTTAAATATTAAAAAAAAAAAAAAAAAATTGCTTAGGGGTGCCTGGGTGGCTCAGTCCTTAAGTGTCTGCCCTCTGCTCAGGTCACGATCTTGGAGTCCAGGGATCGAACCTCTCCCTGCACAGGCCGGAAGCTTGCTTCTCCCTCTCTCACTTCCCTTGCTTGTGCTGCCTTTCTCACTGTGTCTCTATCACATAAATAAAAAAAACTCTTTACAAAAAAACTGCTTAACCTCACTCATTATTAGAGAAACCCAAGTTAAAGCTATACTGTGATATCTGTTTTCACCTCTCAGATAGGCAAATATAAAAAACTTTAACAACAATGCATTGGCAAGAACTGAGTAAACAGGTACTCTCATATAATCTATAAGTATTTAGCAGAATTACAAAAATATAATCCCTGACACAATTCCACTTGAGAATTTTACAGCTATACCTATACTTATGTGCAAGGTTATTTAATGCAGCACTGTTTGCAACAGAAAAACACTGGAAATAACCTGAATGCTTACCAACAGCAGAGGGGAATGTGATTAAATAAATGATGGCATATTCATAAAATGGAATACTATGAGGCCTGTTAAACTGAAAGAGGAGGCTCTTTGAGATCATTTCATTTCAGTACACAAGACACTTTTTGCTTTTGAACCATCTTAAAATAACCTTTTTTAAAAAATATTTTATTTATTTATTTATTTGACACAGAGAAACACAGCTAGAGAGGGAACACAAGCAGGGGGAGTGAGAGAGGGAGAAGCAGGCTTCCCGCCGAGCAGGGAGCCCGATGTGGGACTCGATCCCGGGTCTCCAGGATCATGATCTGAGGTGAAGGCAGTTGCTCAACCAACTGAGCCACCCAGGCGCCCCTTAAAATAACGTTTTCAAAAAATTAAAATTCACGGGGCAAGGAAGCCACTGATATTTCTCTCTCCCTCCCCTGCCCTCACTCTCTCTCCCACACATACACAGAACCTCTTTGTTGTTAAATCCCTCAACCTCCTCCTGTCACATCTGATTTACTGACACTCCAAAATTCATCTCTCTTCCCCACACCTCTCTCTGAATTGATTTTAAAAGTCGGTTCTATGATAAAGATCTAGCCTCAGACGAATACAGATACAGATGAATGGTTAAATAGTTTGAATCCAAGGGAAATATATACTATCAAATGTCAGAAGGAAACTAGCACTGCCAGCTGTAGTCTGTACAATGCCAGACACCTTGTATACAAATTCTAATAGTGGGAATGGTTTTGCCTTTCACAGAATGTTTTAGGATGAGCCACTATTTGCGATATTTTTATTTCATTTTAAAAATTAGTCTGACAGCTTCTTATAAAACTAAATATACACCTACTTTATGACCCAGGAATTCTACTCCTATATATTTACCCAATAAAAATAAAAATATATGTCCATAAAGACTAGCACAAAAATGCTAATAACAAAAAAACTGGAAACCATCCAGGTAACCATCAATAAGAGATTATATAAACAATGGTATTTTCTCAAAATGTAACATTAACAATGAAAAGAAAGAATTACTGATATGTACAACATGAATCTAAAAAATATCATGCTGAGTGAAAAAAAACCTTACACAAAAGATTATATATGATTCCATACACATGAAGTTCTAAAACAAGCAAATCTACCCTATGGTGGAGGGGCACCTCGCTGGCTTGGTCAGTAGAGCACGTGACTCCTAATTTTGGGTTTTGAGTTCAAGCCCCACATAAGGCAGAGAGATTACTCAAAAAATTATTTTTTAATTTTTAAAAAGATTTTATTTATTTGTTTGTTTGTTTGTTTGTTTATTGAGCATGTGGATCAGGGGCAGAGGAAGAGGGAGAGAGAAATTCAAACAGATTCTACCCTAAGCCCGACAGAAGGCTCAGTCTCAATCTTATGACCCTGAGATCATGACCTGCGCCAAAATCGAGAGTCAGATGCTTAAGGGCCACCCAGGCAACCCCAAAACTTTAAAAAAAATTTTTTTTTAGACAATTAAGAAAACTAATCTGTGGCAGGAAAAAAATCACGACAATGCTTGCCTGGGAAAGAGAAGGAAGATTTACTGGAAAAGAACATGAGGGTACCTTCCTGGACAACAGTGATATTCTATAATTTGACAAGGAAATGCATTTATGTATCTGCCTATAAATTTTACCTCTGAAAATGATTCTACCCATAAATCAGTATCATAAATTATATGCATGCTTAAGTATTTGTGAAGAAGTGTGAGAGATATAAGCAATTTACTTTGAAATATATTAAAAACAGTATGGGTGCACCTGGGTGGCTCAGTTCTTGGGCCTCTGCCTTCCTGGGGGTCCTGGGATCAGAGCCCTGCATTGGGTTCCCTGCTTGGCAGGAGGCCTGCTTCACCCTCTCCCACTCTTCCTGCTTGTGTTCCCTCTCTCACTGTGCCTCCCTCTATGTCAAATAAATAAAATCCTTAAAAACAAAACAGTATGAATGATGGATGAACATGGGGACAGTGGACAGATACATGATAAAACAAGTAGAATAAAATGTGAATTATAGAGTCTAAGTGGTGGGGATGGATATAAAATTCTCTCGGTTTTTCTCTATATTTGAAAAATTTCATAAGAAAAGGCAGATAAAATAATCAGTTCAGGGAGAAATGGCATATATGGTACTGAATTTTATAATCCTGGGACACTATTTTCTCCATTTACTTTTCTTTTTATTCTTCAGTGTTAACTATTTTACTGTATTTTTTTTGTCCTATTCATGTCTTCCTCCATTAATTCCTGATTATTTTATGTATGTGGCCACTGTGAGTGGAATCTTTTAAATTTCGGCTATGAGGTAAAACTGCCTTATAAATTATAAGATATTTAAAGTGTACATCATGGGGATTTGATATATATATATATATATAATGTGAAAGGATCCCCCATCTAGTTAATTAACATATTCATCATCTCACATTTTTTTTTTAGTGAGAATGTTTAAATCCTACTCTCTTAACAAATTCAAATTATACAAAACAGTGCTATTAACTATAGTCACCCTATTTTACATTAGATCCTCAGACCTTATTTGAATATCTTCTAGATGAAATAAATGCACTTTTAATGTTGTTCATTAAAACATTGCTTTTGGGGGCGCCTGGGTGGCTCAGTTGGTTAGGCAACTGCCTTCGGCTCAGGTCATGATCCCGGAGACCCGGGATCGAGTCCCATATCGGGCTCCCTGCTCGGCGGGAAGCCTGCTTCTCCCTCTCTCACTCCCCCTGCTTGTGTTCCCTCTCTGGCTGTGTTTCTCTCTGTCAAATAAATAAAATCTTTAAAAAAAAAACAAAAAAAACAAAAAAAAAACATTGCTTTTGTTATATAGGAAGAACATTGGTCTACTTCTCTTTCATAAACTACTCAAAAAATAATAAACTATGTTCATTAAAAGAAATACAAACAGATATAAAAAGCAAAACATAGGTCTCATTCACCTCCTGCCAGTCCATTTTCCCAAAGTAATCATTCAATACTTACTTCCATATCCTTTTAGAAATTTTCTATGCTATACCAGAAAATAACTATACATTCAAAAAATATATATAAAAAGGATGTTACAGTTACTACCTACAGCTTGCATTTTTACTTAAATAATAAATCCTGGAAGTCTTCCATATCGATACATCCAGATACATTTCTTTTCTGTGGCTACATAGTATTTCACCACATCTATGTATCAAAACTATTTTAACCAGTCTTTCTGTTTGCTTTTGTTAAGTAAGAGTTAGTTATGTATGATTTCTTCCTCTGTCCCATACATCATTTTTGATTAGGCAAGACTAGTCTGAGTAAAGAAAGACTCACACATTTTAGGAAAGCCAAAATAATGGAATAAACTAAAATTTATACATTGTTCATTTTTCAAAAAGCACTTGTGAATCATCCTCTGGTTGACTGTGAGTTAGAGAATAACTAAGCAGGGAGGCTTTGGGAGATGAGTCATGAAGTCTGGGCAGTTCCCCCATTTATCAGACACAATGGCACACACATTCTGTTTTTTTTTTCCTATTCTACCACACCCAGAAAAAGGGCCAATATATAGTCCTTGTTTCATGACCAAAGCATTTCTTAAAAAAAAAAAAAAATTGGTTCCGCTGAACATACATTAGGGTGCTCAGTCAGGAAAGTTTAACATTCAAACAATAGAGAAAAACCAAGATGCCACTGGCAATACTTAAAAGCCCTAGGATATATCACAAACGAAGTTCTGAAAAACTGTAACTTGTTTTCCTGATTTTGAGGGTCTAAGAGCACTTCCTAAATGTTAAAATTTGAATTCAGTGTAGATCTGAGACATTCTATGGATACATGTGGAGGCGTGGATGGTAGGCAGTGCCCACTAGCTGTTAAATCACTCACGCTTACCCTCCCGTCTCAAAGCCCCACCTGCACTGAGCATTCTATAGGCCTCCTCTCACTTAACCCTCCCCCACCCTATGATGATGGTACTGGTGTTACTGCAAATTACTGTGTTGTGTACCTTTGGGGGTGTGAGTGTTTCTCTTGAACTACAGAAATCTTGGATGATAACTTTATAAGCAGTCAATTATAGATCCTTACAAGCATTTCAGGGGTAAATTATTCCAAATACACA
>PITA01024003.1:0-27059 GCA_004023965.1 Spilogale gracilis
GGGGACTCGCGCCGGGGAAGGGGGGACACGCGCGGGCGGGGACACCCGCCGGACGCCGGCGCTGCCCCCCCTCACCTGGGAGATACCGGACTCGAACTCGTCCGGCTTCTCGCCATTGGGCTTCACGATCTTCGCGCTCGAACTGAACATGGCCTTCTCCTGCAAGCACAGAGCGTCCCATATGAGGCGTCCGCGGCCCCCAGCGGCCGACCCGCGGCGGCCCCGCGCCTCCCCGCACAAGCCATCGGAGGACACAGCCCGGGTAATCGGCCATATCCCCGCACGGAGAGCAGGGCCCGCCGATCCAGGGCGAACTCCGAAACGTGTGTTCTTTACAGTCCGCAGAAAAGTCAGGCAGCGAGAAGGCCGCCGACATACCTTGGTGAGAGCGCCGGCCTAGAAGAGGCCTAACTCTCGCGAGAGCTCCTCAAATCCCGACGGCGAAAAGGAAGAGGCGGGAACAGTGCGAGTAGGGAAACCGGAAGAACCAGTGAAAAGCGGCCGAAGCCTAGAGAGCCCCAGGAAGAGGCTCGGAGGAGCACAATGAGTTGGTAACTCTCTTCCGCCCACCGCTGTGGTTGATTGACGGGGCCCGGGAGGGGCGGAAGTCGGGGGGCGGGACGTGGGCGGAGCCAGGGGCGGGGATGGGCGGGGTCAGGGACCCGCGAAAAACGACTATCCCGAGGAGAGGACATTTAAAAGACACTCAACCTGAGGAATCGCAATTCCCCGCTGAAGCCTTCAAAGGAACCAGACACCCGGATTGATGCCTTTTGTGCCCGTAGAGAACCCAACAGTATGATATTTGTCAGAGCCCTTCGGAAGCGAAGTGCTTTACGGCTAGACGTGCTTTTCAGGCCGTAAACACTGAGCCCCCGGGTTCGCCGCGGGCGGTTGCGGGACTCCGCTGTCCCCGCGGGGCCGAGTCGGAGCGCCGCTCGCCGGGGGCGGGGGGCTCGGGGTGCGCCCGGGGGGACGGCCTGTCCCGCGGGACTGACCCCAGCGCCAGCGCACTGCGGGCCTGGGGGAGGGCGCAGAAGACCCGGGTCCGCTGTAAAGGTGGCCTCTGTCCTGGAAGGAGACTGGGCTGATGTCTGCGCTCGGGGCTCGTGATTAAGCAGAACCCCCGAATCCCTGCTCTCAGGAAGACGCATACATTTACGATGACGATTCATGGGGACAAACAGCAATAAAGGAGCGGAGGGTGTTGGGGAGATGGGGTCTGGAGCCAAGGGCCAAGAAAGAATTCTTGAGGTGGCTTTGGTGCAAGGAGGTGATGTATTAAAGCTCGGGGACCGGGCCCCCGGGCAGAAAGAGCCGCCCTGGGGTCAGGGGTGTGGCCCATTCTGTACTTTCAAGTTGGGTGGGGCGTAGGGTCAGCCTAAGACATTTGGAAGCAAGGTTTCCAGCACCTTGAGGGGGCTCGCTGTTGTCGAGAAAAGGTCAGTTAGTACCACCTAATAAAACCTTAGTCTGAGACCCCTCACATGTGTATCCGTGAGCCATATGCTTGGGGGATGATTGCCAACATATATATTGGGGGAAACTCCAAAGGAATTTATGTTTGCACTCACAGGATCCTGGAGGGTCGGGCTAAGTTTGCCCGCAGCGAAGTGTCAAGTCAGCCAAGCTCCCAGAGGAAAGCCGCGGGCCTCGTTGCAAGGACTTGTTGATGGGCTGTAAGTAGTAGGAAAGTTAAATTTTTCTTCTGCCTTTGTTTCCCACATCAAAGGGGACAAGGAGAATTCATGCTTTAAGAAGTCAGGGAAGTTTTTGCAAGAGAGGGAATTAACCTGAGATGTAGAAGAGAAGTAGGAACTATTCCCCAGGGAGAAGAGCCTTCCAGACAGGGAACAACTTGTGTCAGATTCTCTGGCTGTGATCAAGAATCTCATCTACTTGAGATTCAATTTCCTCATCTGTCAGATTTAGCCCTAACTGTCCCCTACAGGCCACATATGTATGATTGCATTCATCACATTTTCTTTTAAAGATTTTACTTATTAAAAGCACGAGCAGGGGAAGAAGCAGACTTCCCGCTGAGCAGGGAGCCTGATGCAGATCGATCCCAGGACTCCGGGTTCATGACCTGAGCAGAAGGCAGATACCCAACCTGCTGAGCCATTGAGGTGCTCCACATTTATCATAGTTGTAAAGTTAGATATGTTTTGATAATGCTAAAAAAAAAAAAAAAAGCCACTGTCTCTTTGCAAAATGAAGAATCAATTTGAAAGTTGTTACAGAAAGAAAAAAAAGTAGAGCTGCTCCTCTGATCTTACCTGGGCAGTCATTCTGGGCATGATTGCTGAACCATGTCTGTGTCCTTACTCTACATGCCTGGCTTTCCTCCCCGCCACACTCTAGCAAAGTAGTGTGGAAGGTGTATTCGCTGATGTTCTTTGTGGTTTCCAGTACTTCGTGGAGTAGGAGTGGTCAGAGAAGACCTCCTTGCCTTGTTCACTATCTTTGGGAAAGCATTGGCCATCGTAGGTGTGATGTTAGCATTAGGTTTCTTAGTGGATGTTCTGGATCAGGGGTTGAGGAAGATCTCCTCTATCCCTATTTTCCTGAGAGTTTTTGTATTGAGTGATATTTAGGTTGGGTGTCAGATGCTTTTTATGCATTAATCAATGGGATCACGTGAGTTTTTCTTCTTGGCATGTTAATATGGTGGACATTGGCCTCTTTTCAATGACCTTCCATGCCCCATCATCTCCATCATGTGTGAACATCTTGCTTTCTAGCACAAGGTAAACCAGACTAGTTTTATACTGTTCTGGCTCAGACATAGGATTAGCCTTTTCTCCAAAAAGCCTTGGTTCCTTTTTTTTGGAAAAATGCTATTAGAGACCAGAAGCTTGGCATGAGGGTGCCTCTTGGGGTCCTCTTGAGGCTGCCTTGACCTTCATCACTAGTGTGATGCTCTTCAATAGGTGTTCTTAAGTTCATATGATTGATTTACCAACCCTCCTTGTGTATCTGTAACCTTAAGGTCCTTTCTAGGACGAGAATAAAAAAAAAAACCCACATGTCCCAGAATAGGAGTTCTATATCTCTTACACAACCCTCTCTCCCTCTCCCTTTGGCCCTCCCCCCGACACCTGCATGTGTGTGCTCTCTCTCCCTCAAATAAATAAATCTTTAAAAAGTCATAAATGTAGAACTTTGATTTCTCAGAAGACTTCAGATAAACATAAGTATTTAATGCTAATCCAGTTGAAACTTCCTAAAGCCAATTAGGAATGTTATAAAGTATAATCAGTGTATATAAAAAAATCAAAATTTTTAAATAACTGGGAAATGTGTTATATACCTTTAAATCATATCCAAAATTTCAAGTGGAAATTTTTCCATAGCTTTTCGTTATTTTCAAGTTGTCGGAATCCTGCTAGAATTGTTTCATGAAAGACACCAATACGTGTAATTATAACACAATGTAATTGCAATTTAAATCCCATGTTTTACATCACAATTACATAAAGCTTCAGGTTTTTAAAGAAGAAAACCTTGTCTGAAATCAAACGTGTCCTATCCCGAATTCCCCAACTATGCATTCTTCATTTGTCACTAAAACACAAAATTATATTTTTTAAAAAAATCGGTGTTTCTCCAACTTTAACATGCAAAAGAATCACCTGGTGATTATTCTAAAAATACAGATTCTGATTCAGAAGTTCCAGGCCGGGGCTCAATATTTTATGCCTCTAACTTGTTCCCAGGTGGGGGCCCAGAAGCTGATCCCGGGACCACACTGAGAAAGAAGGGGCCAGGTGCTGAAAGGAATCACAATAGATGTAGTAACAGGGAACTAAAAAAGATCCCTTTCAGCATGAAGGAAATAAATTAGAGAATCTACAGTTTCATCCTAGAGAACCCAAGAGCCCCTACCTGGGTAGTTCTGGTCCAGGACAGAATACTGTAGGGATGGGGGGCAGTTAAATAGCCAAGGTGTGCTCCCCTTTTACATGTATAACAGTTCTACATTGTGTAAAGTCCCCATTAAAAGGGACCCTATGCTGGGAATGTATAAGGTCAGCACCTGAGGCAGAAGGCCTAGAGGTCAGACAGATGAGCGCGCCCAGACTGCAAAGTCGTTCCCTTCCACACCGCTGCTCCCGGTGTTAATGTTAAAGTGACAGAAGGAGAGTTACCGCAGAGTCCTTGCAGGTAAAACGAATTTATGGACCTGTCTGGCTGATCAAGAATTAATGGATTGAATTTAGCAAAAGGTTTTTTTCTCTCCCCCACCACTTACAGCAGCCAGGATTTTCATAATTATTACCTGGTGGCCAGTAGGGAGCCTGGGAAGGAAATGAAGGTGCAAGCCTGCACTGAATGTGAAAATCCACTGCAAATAATGAAGCAAGGTCACTGCCTTCTTTCGGGAGGTTTCAGAGTCACTCTTCCTATGTAACAGTATCTGATTTGTAGACCTATCGGGTGGATGAAAGGTAATCGTTCAAATAATAATACTTAAGATACAAAGAAATTCACTTGATTTTTATCACAAACTGACAGTTTGTTCATCTTCAGTGTATTTCATCAAAAACAGCATCGTTCTTCTCATGAGCCTTCATGAAACATGTACAGGATGGAAGACCGTAATGTGACATTGGGAACACAGCTCGTGTGTCAGAGCAGATTAGAGGCCGCACACTGCCCATGTTCACAGCCGCCCCACACGGTGTCCTTACCTCCAGTTTTCAGATGAGAGAACAGAGACTTCAGGCAACTCACCAAATGTGTACAGGTCATGAACTGTAGAGCTGGAATTTGCAGTCAGTGTGCGTGGGCTGCACAGGTCAGGGCTGGGGGAGACAGGAGAGATCTGGGGGATAGGATTCACACACATATTCCATTTCTACCCTTGGTCCTCCGGCGTGTTCATCCCATGCATTCCACAGAAGTCCCACAACCATTCTGCAGAGCTGGGACACCAGTGACCCCACCCCCTTTAGCCCAGGGCCTTCCGAGGTTGAGGTCCAGGTTAAGGAAATTGATTGACAAAGCCCTGCAGACCTGTTGATCCTCAGGGATCACACTTTGCTGGTATTGTTCTTGGTAACAGGTCATCTTTATGGAAATAACAGAAGTCTGTTTCTCTGGAAGATTGCAGGTGAAATGCCCTTAGCTCGGTAATCATGTTCCTGGGGCTACATGGGGGCATTTTCTACAGCTATTCAGATTGAGACTGGGAATACGACCCACAACTAGTAGGAACTTGGGGTGCCTGTGTTAGGAGCTAGTGGGGGCAGGGGCGTCCCCCACGTGCGTGATGCCAAGTAGCTTACGGATCGGATCGCATCCTTCTCTAGTCAGAAGAATTTTCAGTTATCACCATGTCATAGTCAGCATTATCTTCCCAATTGACTCTTCTAAAATCAATAATTAACATTTAAAAAAAATAATTTTTTAAGCCTCAGAAAGTTTTTTAAAAAAAGATTTTATTTATTTGACAGAGAGAAACACAGCCAGAGAGGGAACACAAGCAGGGGAAGTGAGAAAGGGAGAAGCAGGCTTCCTATCAAGCAGGGATCCCGATGCGGGCCTCGATCCCGGGACGCTGGGATCATGACCTGAGCTGAAGTCAGCCGCTTAACAAGTGAGCCACCCAGGTGCCCCGAAAAAGAATAAATTTTAATCTTAAAGACATCGTTAAAATTCAGTAAAATATTTAATGTACAAACTAAAATCTGCTCTTTATTTTTATTTTATTTCCATCATCTCTACACCCAACATGGGGCTAGAACTCACAACCCGGAGATCAAGAATCACATGCTCCTCCAACGGAGCCGGCCAGGCACCCCTAAAATCTGTCTCTGCCATTTCACTAATTTAGAACACAAGTGATCCCAGGGAATGACACGTGAAGTAAGGCAAGTTCCAGTGCAACCTCTCTGCCTTCACAGTCCCAGAGCTGCCACTGTTGGCTTCTGAGGTCTGCCCAAACACGGGGGGACGCAGCACCGGGAGCACAAGACCAGAGCCCCCCCGGGCCAGTGTGCTTGTGGCAGAGTACATGCCCGCTGGGACGAGGTCCGAGGTCCGGGAGTACTGAGGTGAGGAACTGACCCTTGGGGCAAACCACACCTCATCCAGATTCCGGATGAGTCTGACTTCTAGCGGGTGGCTGTCTTAACCCCAGGACCTCAGGCTGTGAGCTAGAGGATCCTGAATGCAGCAGGTGGCCCTCGCGCTGTGCATGGCTTATATATGGGGAGGGAACCCCCGCTGCGGGGCTCGCCTCTCTGCCTTGAGGACAGGCCGCACGATGAGCTTGCTGGCTTCTGCTGTCCCGTCTGCCCCCGGATTCCTCCGCGAGGCTGGTCACAGCTTCAGGTTAGCAGCCAGAAGATTGTAGGTCGAGTTCCAGTTCCACAACCTGACTTTGGGCAAGTCACCAAAAACTCCCTATCTGTCAGATGAACCTAAGGTCTTCCTGTTGACCTCCCAGGCCCGGGATGGGAGCGAACAGATTCTCAGAAATGAAGCGGCGTGGCCAGCTACAGTG
This sequence comes from Spilogale gracilis, assembly GCA_004023965.1. Lineage (NCBI taxonomy): Eukaryota > Metazoa > Chordata > Mammalia > Carnivora > Mephitidae > Spilogale > Spilogale gracilis. The sequence goes on from PITA01024003.1 coordinate 6,512, forward strand.
GGGACGGGTGTCCTCAAGCCTGAGGGTGCTCCAGAAGCCCGGGCGGGGAGCGCTGCTGAAACACACACCGCTGGGCTTCCCCCCCCCCCCCTTGGAGTTCAGATCCTGCCGCTGTGGGGCAGGACCCAGAACTCCCATTGCTAACAAGTCCCCAGGTGATGGTTTTCCGGCTGGTCTGAAGGCCACACTGTGAGAGCCATGACTTAGGTTTTCCAGGATGGGTGCTGGGCTGGGGTCTGGGTCCTGGCCACAGCCCTGCCTGCCTGCAGGGCTGCGGGAAACATACTTGATCACTCAAAATCTCAGCTTTCTCGTCGTAAACCGGAGGCTGTTAGTACCGCATCGTGAGGACAGGATACGGCTGCGTGCGGAGAGTACTTTGTGCGCAGTGCCTGGGACGCTGTGCCGGCCTCCGGAGCGCCCGCTCTATGAAGGGTGATGTCCTGGCGGCGGCCCACTGCAGGGGCTGGAGAACACGTGTGTTACTTCTGAAGCTAGGGGTGCCTTCACACACTTACCTATCCCAAATTGCACATTTGGGGAAATCCTAATGTGATTTACAAAGCATGTTATAGACTAGTAGAACTTTTTGTTCAAAAAATACAATTTTCAGGCAAAGTGTAAACGAATTATAAGCACACAGTTTGAATAGATTATCTTTTATGTGTTCCTATGTTGATCTGTAATTATTTTCTAGGTCAGCAGTTCTAGGATTTCGGCCTTGCGACTCTTTGAACTTTTAAAAGTTATTGAAGACCTTTAGGTATTTTTTTTTTTTTGTAGGTTATGACTAGTTATATTTACCACATGCAGCATAAAGTGGAGAAAACTTTTAAATCATTTATTAAGACAAACCCATTTCAAGTTAATATAAGTAATATATTTTATTATAAATAACCATATCCCCCGCCCCCAAAGTGAGAAGAGTAGGGGTGATTTACCTTTTGCAAATGTCGGAAATGTCTGACTTGGAGGACACACCTCTCCTCCTTAGATTTACTGCTTTCTGCACGCATATGTAACTCAAGGAGCACATGTTCTCATTTATAAGAAGAATGTCCTCTCTCCACTTGGGGACTTGCTCTAGTCACTTAGTATCATATTGCTGATAATTATCCATAATTGTGTGTGTCAGTGAAACTTAGCTCACTCATTTTGAATGCTGTCGAGTCTCACTGACTTCTGGACCGGCACTCAGCGCCATATTGAGAATGGGCCAGTGTTTGCCCAGGATAGGTAAAGTCACAGACACTTGGAGCCGGAGGTTAGGATAGGAAGGATTTTCAGATGAGTAATTGGTTAATGAAACACTGGAAGAAACAATTTTGGAATTAGAGAAAGCCACGAAAAAAGCGATTTTCTTAATGTACTCAGATAATACTAACCTACAACTTTAGACGGATGATGAGTGCCCTGTGGTAAAGGACCACAGCCAGTTTACAGGGAGAAGCAAGTCCCAGATGGGTCTGACCCCAGGGTCAAGCCAGGGGGAGGGGCAGCACGTTCCCAGGAGCTCAGCCTCCTTCCTCCCCAAGGGAACACTGTGGGCTCCCCTGTGTCGATGACCAGTACTATTGTCAGCATTTCAGAGTAGATGGACTATCCCAGCTCAGACTTTTAAAGTGAAGACTTGCTTTCGGCCCACTTCCCTGATTTACTTCCACTCAGCCTCCTAACCATCTGTGTCCGGAACCGAACCTGTTGTCACCCGGAAAGGATGAGCTAGCAAAGCCTCTGAGGGAAGCAAGTCTAGAAATAAATTGTCCAAGGTCTAGTCTGAGCTCACTTAGAGCCCACTGGCGCTCCAAGGCCTTGAGAGAAGGCAGAAGGAACTGTGGTAAAATGAGGGGCTGCTGTCATCCCGAGAGCAGTGGCCTGGGCATCTCCGGGTTTCATAGGAACACGAGAAGAGATATCATGATCAATTATTAGTGATTTTTAAGGACACTTCTAAAATTATTTTTTAAGCTTATTTATTGTTTTAGCAATCTCTACACCCAACATAGGGCTCAGACTCATATCCCAGAGATCAAGAAGCCCATGCTCTTCCAACTGACCCAGCCAGGTGCCCTCAGGACAATTTTTTTAAAGAGGCTATCTTGATGTGCAATAAAAATAGGAATGAGGAACGGATTGCAGCCAATTTAAATTTAAATGAGGAAAGTACAAATTTTTTAAATGGATGTTGAGTTCGCAGACAAGCACACACCTGACCATGTAAGGTCTGTCTCCCCTTTGCTGTTCCTTCTTCCTTCTCTCTGTCTAATGCATGTGAGTGAGTTCTCTGTCCTTCAAACCCATATTCCCCGCCCCCCCCAGGCAGTCTCGCTCTCTGGTGTCCGCCCTGCACTTCTCAAACGTGGCTTTGTCCTGTCGTCTCCTCTTTCACGTGTCCTCCCAGCGGATCCTCGGTCCTCAGACAGTCTTACTCAACCGTGCATATCTGGGCTTGGGCAGAGGGAGGCAGGTAGTTGGTAAGGTTCGCCCAACTAAATACCTAGAGAAAATTAAAGTCGTTTAAAATTCATTTAAAGAGCAAGTCTTGCAGTGGACAGGACTTTTCAAAGTTGTTTTGCTTACAGAGCAAAAAAGTCAAATAACGGGCAGAATACTAACAAGTAGCCTTTACAACTAAATTTTCTCCCTGGGTCCCAGTGCATTAGGGTTGACATCGCGCTGGTCACGCACCCACGAGGCTGGAGCGCTCCCCTTCCCTCCGCCTCGTCTCTGTTTCATCGCGGAGCGCCAGTCCCTCCGGCCTCGACGACAGTTAGGAGGCACGCCACCTATTCCTTTGGTTGGACAGCCCGGACTGCACACAGAAGGACCGGAACAGGTCCCCAAACCGCTCCGGGGCAGCGGAGGGGCGAGAAGAGAAACTCCCAGCAGTCCCGCCGCTCATGTGGCACCTCCCCGCCGACACCTCTCCATCTACCCCGCACACGGGGCTCCTCCCAGGCCACGCCCCCTCAAGGCACGGTACGGCCCCTCATTCAGCTCCGCCCCTTCCCCCCCCCCACTGCCTAGGCCACGCCCCTCAAGTGGCACATCCCCGCCTACAGCGCTCAGACTCCGGCTCCGCCCCGCCCACACTGCCAATACCCCGCCCTTCACGCGGCACCTCTCCGCCCACTGAGCCCAGACCCCGCCCCTCACCTCCCCCGGTCACCCCCACCATTATCCCGACCCATCTCCATAGGTCCCTCCCCTTCCGGGACCGCCCAGGCCTGATTTCCCTGACTTCCGGGAACTTGGGCCGGAAAAGCCCTTGGCTCTAGGCGCCTAGGCCCCGCCTCGCAGGCCCTGCGGGGAAGCGCGTCATCTCCCCGCGCCGCCGCCGGAAGTTGGGTCTGTGCGCTGGAGGGGCGAGCCCAGAAGCTAAGCTGCCTGGCGATGGCCAGCTGCGAGCGATGACCAGGCTTCTGGGCGTGGCGCGCAGAGTTGCTTTGGCCGCCGTGCGCTGCGGCACCAGGGGCTGCAGCAGTCTCAGCATGTTTTATGCCGTGAGGAGGGGCCGCAAGGCCGGGGTCTTCCAGACCTGGTGAGTGGGCCGCGCCTCCCCGAGGGCGGCTCCCCGGACTGGCCCCGAACTCGCGGCCGGCGGCCGGGGTGGAGCGTCTGGGAGCCCCGGGCCCGGCCGCAGGCTCCGACGCGGCTTCATTTTTGCTGCCAATGTCAGAAGGGCCACGTGTAGCTTGAGCGTGTCCAGGGGCCTCCACTTCGTCCTTCCTTGTTTCAAGGAAAGACTTTCCAAATGGTTACACGTGGTCAGACTCTGGTGATGCCTCACCTAATCTCCCCTGTGTCCTTAAAGTCTTAAAAACTAGATTTGCAGATTTGCATCCCTGTAACGGTCCTTCGAGGTGGGTTTATTATTTTCGGGTGTAGTTACGTGATGAGGAAATCTTGGGGTGAGTGAGTGGCTCAGGACTTGCGGTCACGTGTTGTGGTTGCGCGCAGGACTCGCCCCTCCACTTGGCATCGGCTTTATCACGGTGTGCGGGCACTTGTTTCGCTTCCTGGCTGTGCCACTGAGGCAGAAGCGTCGCAGACGCTCACCTGAGCTGGAATGAAATGATCAATAGGACTTCCTTTTTCACAGACCCCGGATTTCTAGTATGTTTGGAGATTGAGGAAGCGGACCTGTGGTGCGCCGTCTGGCTGGTCCATAGCAGCACCCGGTGAAAGGTTGGGGGAAACAAAGCTGCACACAGGTGCGACTGTCCCCACGGAGCTGCAGCCCCCAGCCTCGTTCACACTGTTTCCAGCCTAAGAAAGAGGATCAGTAGGGGACGAGGGGAGTAACATCGCACTCTGTTCCAGGAGCGAATGCAGGGCCCAGGTGGACCGGTTTCCTGCTGCCAGATTTAAGAAGTTTGCCACCGAGGAGGAGGCCTGGGCCTTCGTCAGAAAGCCTGCAAGCCCGGATGGCTCCGAAGGTAGTCGCCTGCGTTTTAAGCTGTTCGCAGCCTTGCGTGCGGCAGTGTCGCTTGACCTGTGTAGCTGTCTTCTAAACAGAAGATGGGCTGGTTGTTTCCGTTTTCCCATTTTACAGATGAGGAAACAGGCAGAAAGCTGCTTAGCTTGGTGGTTTCTCTTAGTAACGGTATTAGAGACAATCCCGGACTCCAATCGAGTGTTGCATTTGGAATCCTCACTCTGTAATTTTATCTTTCGTTTATTTTTATTTTTTAAATGCTTTTTTAAAAGATTTTATTTATTTGTCAGAGAAAGACAGCACACAAGCAGGGGAGTGGCAGGCAGAGGAAGAAGCAGGCCCAACACTGAGCAGGGAGCCCAACTTGGGGCTCAATTCCAGGACCCTGAGATCATGACCTGAGCGGAAGACAGATGCTGAACTGACTGAGCCACTCAGGCGCCCCTGATTTAATCTTTTGAAGGTTTTATTTTTTTTTATTTATTTTTTTGACAGCTAGAGACGGAACACAAGCAGGGGGAGTGGGAGAGGGAGAAGCAGGCTTCCCCTCGAGCAGGGAGCCCGATGTGAGGCGTAGTCCCAGGACCTGGGGGTCATGACCCGAGCCAAAGGCAGATGCCCAACCCACTGAGCCAGCCAGGCGCCCCTTAATAACATTTTCTATTATTGTAAGACTGCAGTATATAAGAAATATATAAAATACATGTGAGTCAACTGTTCACGTTAGTGATACTTCCAGTTATGTAGGGTGTCAGTAGTAGTTAAGTGTTTGAGGAGTTCGAGATTATACTCAGATTTTCAACTGAGCAGGGCTTCGGACCCCCGTGTTGTTTGGGGGTAAACTGTACCTCTTAACCTACTCTGGAAAAGTTGTGTCTCATTAGCATTACTCACTGATTTTCTTTACTGGTGGATTAAGAGAATTGTTTGAATCCACCTTTTTTGACCAGGCACTCTACAGCCCCACTGAGATGCCTAAGCTCCGAACAGCAGCTCCTTTGGGAGGCCGTAACAATTGTGGTCAAAGCAGAATTCCGGGAGACCAGTCACATTTAGGAATGTACCCCGTAGGAAGTTTCTGAAGCAGGACAGAGCCTCACTCACGGTGCAGCTGCTGTACCCTCTGCCTCCCCTGCAGCTCTTTTTTTAAAATTTTTTTTAAAGTTTTTATTTATTTATTTAACAGAGAGAGAGAGAGATCACAAGTAGGCAGAGAGGCAGGCAGAGAGAGAGGAGGAAGCAGGCTCCCTGCCGAGCAGAGAGCCCGATGCGGGCCTTGATCCCAGGACCCTGAGATCATGACCTAAGCTGAAGGCAGAGGCTTAACCCCTGAGCCCCCCAGGCGCCCCTCCCCGGCAGCTCTTAAGGAAATTGTGATGTGACTTATATTTTCTGCCCCGATGGAGAAATCAGTTTGGGACAGAAAACAAATGTGCAAGTATGGCTCTTGTCTTAGTTGGGTTCTTAATGCTTCCTTCTCACTGCTCTTTTGTTTTAACCAGTAGTAATTTATTCGTACTTCAGTTCTTCCAATAGAAGTATGTTTCTCTTTTTTAAATACTCTAAATCCTAAGGCAAAATAGTTTTTTATGAACCACCTTGCTTAAAAGTTAGAGACCTCCAAGTTAGTGACTTACATATATAAATTGGGATTTAATATCTTTAACGTTCAGGCACTGTATCAAAGCAAATGTAGTAGCCCCTTTCCCGAATTTTCTCTTAATGTAATGTGTATTTTTATTTTGGGATTCTTGAGCTATTTGGCAGTTACCATGATTTTTGTAAACTGATTTGGGGTTAACTTAACCCAATTTTGTGAAGGAAAAATTACCTGACAAGTATGGGCTCTTTTTCCTTCAAAGTCTTAATCTGTCCTTTAAAAACTTAATTCTGATTTAACTTTCTCTGTTCCGGCAAATAAGATCAGTATTTGTATTGGTATTAAGCTTCTGCAGAATTACCCTTTGACTTGTACTCGTGTGTTTGAGTCTGCTTATGTAGGGTGCCTAGAGGAATATTTTTCTTTTAAGATTTAATTTGTTCATTTGAGATAGAGTGAGAGTGAGAGAGAGAAAGCAAAGCAGAGGTAGCTGCAGGGAGAGGGAGAAGCAGGCTCTCCACCGAGGGAGCCCGATGTGGAGCTCGATCCCAGGACCCTGAGCTGAGGGCCGACGCTTAACCGACTGAGCCACTCGGGTGCCCCCTCTCCCCCAGAGGACTATTTTAAAGATAAATACAGCAGAGTGGAAAGCCAAACATTGCTCTCCATAGGCTTCACGTGGATTTTGCCTGGATAACCTTCAGCAGTCTTCTGACAGGTGTGGGTGGGGAAGCTACTCCAGGCAGGACGTTGTGGCTTGGACCCGTGTGGTAAGTGTTCAGCCGACACTGGAGCCCCATTTCTCCACTTTACGGGATGAGCTTAAAGTGAGCTCTCTAGTGTTGGGCTCTGCTGTTACTTGGCGGATATAATCAGTTGCTCCTTCTGTGCCCCATTCCCGCTCCATAAAGTGAGAGTGTCGGAAAAGCTGCTCCCATACAACCTAAGAGATTGTGTGAGAAGCCTTTGGGCTTCGCTGCGCATCCCCTGGCTGAGCTCCTGAAGGAAAGCTCTGCAGCTCAAGTCCCTTCTTCTGTTGGTTTCTGCTTCCCTGTGGCCCACTGTCTCTTTACTTAAGGTCCAGCTCCCGGTGCCCTCTCAACTTCCCTGGAGGTTCTCAACTGGGCCTTGATGGAGTTGAAATACCTAAAGTAATAGCATCTACGAAATTCTAGTCCTTGGTTTTTTGTGGGGAAAGAGTCCCTCAGATTGCCAGACGGTCTACCATCCCTGTAGGAGTCAGAACCTTTGGAATCTCTACTTTCTCTGTCAAAACCAGTTTTCTACTGTAATGGAAATGTTGCTCTTGTCTTCATGTCACCCTTGTCAAGCTGAGGGAAAATTTAGAGTAATTTCGTAGGATATCAAAATCTGACGCGGTGTGGACTGTCTTAAGTCATTTCTTCTTTATGAGGCCACAGACAGCATATTTAAGTCTATTTGGTGATATTAAATCACTTATTGAATTTCTGAATTTTGAGCATTTCGTGTTGTGTTCGTGTTTTTCTGGGTTTTCGAGTAGATTCCCATCTTTCAGGGACAGAAGATAAGCATGAACAAGGATCACAAGTGAAAGCCAACAAGCGACTCCGTGAGCCCTCAGAGGGAGAGGAAAACACCGAGCCCTGTGCAAAACATGTGAGACAGAACGTGGAACCTGTGCCTTCAGTTAACAAAGACGCGTTTTCTTACATGGGTATACCTCTCTCGGATTTTAAGTCTTCCGCATAATAATCACGCCACCAAGGTGCCCCTGACCCTCTGTCTTGATGGAACAAAGGGAAGACGGGACCATGGTTTATTAGAGGCAAATAAACTAAGACAAAAATAAGACCAACGTCTGTCAGAGGACTAGACGTGCTGGTGGACAGGTCCTTATCATGCCAAGACACTCGTTGTTTGTAAGGACAGCCCTGGGGGTGAGTGTGAGCCCTGCTCCCCACGAGGAGAGGGGGACTGGCACTGCTCTGACCTCTGTAGTGGGGAGGCCACAGCAGCTCTCACTGCAGCGGGTTCTGAGTTCACAGAATGACTGCCTTTACCTTGAGTTAGCCTGTCATGCGAATCCAAGGTATGAGTGCATGAGGGTCCCTGTGTAAGGAACTGAGAATGTTTTCCTAGATGGAAAATACAGATGACATCTTACAATACTCAGTTTAAAACGTGAGTTCAAGCTTAGTGAATTTGTTAAATCTCAGTTTTTGGTGCTTTGGATCTGGTGGCACTCATGAAATTCCCTCTTCTAGGAGAATTTGTCGTCGTCTACACTGACGGCTGCTGCTCCAGTAATGGGCGCCGGAGGGCCCGAGCAGGAATCGGTGTTTACTGGGGGCCAGGCCATCCTTTGTGAGTAAACAAAAAAGCCTTCCAATCTAAGTGACTCACATTCTAGAACTTGTCAGGAAATGACACAAGATCTGCTTACTGTTTGGTTAGCTTTGGCAGAGGTTGTGGAAGAACGAGCTTTGGTTCGTGTCGACACGGACAGCTTCGGAATGTAAAATACCTCCGCATTGCTTTCTTCACCCTGAGTCTGGAGGAGTCTCTGTGTCTTGCTGATGACATCTTCTACCAAAATGGCTTCCCTGCCCCTTGGAGAGTCACATGTCTCCCGTGGGGTGGTTCTGGCGAGGATGCTCAAGGTCATCAGACTTGGAAGCTGTCGTGTCCCCAACACTTTTCTGAGGACGCGGGAGCTTAGAGGTCACCTCTAGTTTTTCACAAGGCACAGGGTCAGGGTGATGCAAAGTGCGATCATTCAGATACACTGGGCAGCTCTGACATGCAGTGTAAGAGAGGGATTCGAGCCCATGAAGCAGCCACATCAGGCCTGAGCTTTGTCGCCGGCATTTACAGGTGTGACAGCAGTGCTGGGCTAATGTGACGTAAACTGTTCAGTAACACTAAGACTTCACATTTCTCTCCACTTGTGCTCTGCAGAGTCCTTTCCCTTTGAGATCTCATTTTAGCTTCAAACCCTCTAAGAGGCGGCCAGCTTGTGTGGCACTGAATGTCTGTGGGCTCACTGCTCACCCAGGACCCCACACTAATGAATTTCAGGGCCAGAAATAAAACTGCTTTTGATTTCTGGCCCAGTATTCTTCACAAGGCCATCCCATGGTGCTTTTCCATGAGATGTTAGTACTCTTGGTTTGATTTTTAAAGGCCGTATTTTTGTATGATGCTTTCGTATGTTCAGAAAATGTACCAAGCCTATCGTCCACTGTGAAGCCTAAGGAATCCCTTTGAGAATTACCTTTTTAAATTGATTTCTTTTTCCTTTGTATCTCGTTTTGAAACCAGGAACGTAGGCCTTAGGCTCCCGGGGCGGCAGACCAACCAAAGAGCAGAAATCCATGTAAGTTTCAGACACGCTTCCCACTGAGAGCAAGGCCCCCGTGGCAGTGAGCTGTATGCTCTGGGCACAAGGTACTCAGAGTCCAGAAGTAACTTGGTCTGGGGTTACTAATGCCTCTGGCAGGCAAGAATTTTCCAGAAAAAATTTAAAAGTTATTTCAAATAGATGTGCAAACAGAACTGTATGTGTGGCATTATTTCGTGCAGAGGGTGTAATCATTACACTGAGCACGAGAAGGAAAGAATGTTTAAATGTGAAGGGATTTTGAGGGTCGGTAACGCGGAAAGCTGCGCGCTCCATAGCGTGATGGCGGGCTTGTTTCCCTCAGGCGGCCTGCAAAGCCCTCGAGCAAGCAAAGGCTCAGAACATCAAGAAGTTGGTTCTGTATACAGACAGTATGTTTACCATAAATGGTAAGATTTTACCTTTTACTTCTCCTAGTGTTTTTGTAGTAAACATGAAGGAAAAATACTTCCTTCTCCAGTGGGAGGTGTTGTATCAGGCAGGACCCAAATGGTAAACGAGGACCTCGGTTGGTTTGTCTGGTATAAAGAGAAAGCTGGGGCTTCTGGAGCCCAGATCTGCTGCTCGAGGGGTTGCCACATAGACATGTCTTTGCCAGCCTCCTGAGATGGGGCAGCGGCGTAGATATGTCCCTGCTCTCGTGGCCCTTTGAGTGTCAACATGCCTGAATAACTTAAGGTGGCCTGTGGATGGCTCCTTTGAGAAGTAATCATGTTGAGGACATGGGGGAGGAGGGTTGAAGAAGCGTAGGAGGCGTCCTCTTAGGCTGGGAGTTGTGGGTCGGCACCAGTCCAATCAAGAGGACGAGGAGAGGAGTATGCGTGGCTGTGCCCCCGGCCAGAGTACAGCCTGTGCGGGCCGGTGGCAAGTCCACGCCACCACAGAGGCCAGTAGAGCAGGTGGGAGAGGGGAGTCTAGGACGGAGAGACCCGGCCGTTTGAGCTCAGTGGACAGTGAGTACATTTCTTGTAGGCATCACTAATTGGGTTCAAGGCTGGAAGAAGAATGGGTGGAAAACAAGCACAGGGAAAGAGGTGATCAACAAGGAGGACTTCGTGGCGCTGGAGCAGCTCACCCAGGGCATGGACGTCCAGTGGGTGCGTGTTGTTCGAACCAGTCCTGTCACATGGGTGTGATGACCAAATACTCCTAATGGGGAGGGCCAGCAGAGAGAATCTGAAGCAGGCCCCACGCCCAATGTGGAGCCTCATGTGGGGCCCAGTCTCGCAACCCTGAGACCGTGACCTGAGCCAAAATCAAGAGTTGGACATTTAACTGAGCCACCCAGGTGTCCAGGATCAAATAGTCTGAATTAACTGGCAAGATTAATGCTTTCTGTAAGTGATTTAATGACTTACAGGTGGAAGGCTCCTTCCAGAGTGGTGTAAAATCCTTTTAAGGGCTGTTTCCTCTTGGTTGGTGGTGGGGAGGACGCTTGTCCCTGCCCGCCTTTCTTCCTGCCATCCCTCAGTAACCTCATCACTGTTAAAGTGACTTGGTGATAATCAACCTGTTGGTTTCTTTAGAATCAGCCGTAATGTCAAAATAAAACTAATTTATAAGGCATTTTGTTAAAAATAAAGTGTGATAAGACTTCAGTAACATGACTTTTTTTTTTCCAAAATGGAAACATTTTTCTTATTAATAAATAGTGTTTATTAAAACTTTTTTCAGGGGGGCCCTGGGTAGCTCAGTCAGTTAAGTGGGGGCCTTTGGCTCAGGTCGTGATCCCAAGGTCCTGGGATCAAGCCCTGCATTAGGCTCCTTGCTCAGTGGGAAGCCTGCTTTTCTCCTTCCCGCTCTCGTTCTCTCTTGCTGTCTCTGTCTCTCTCAAATAAATAAAATATTTTAAGAAAAAAAAATCTAAAAAAACAAATGAATAAATAAAATTATTTTTAGGAAATATAATTTCTGACAGATATACAGTTATAAATTTTTTATCCATACCTACTCCGTATGAATTTGTCCTATATAAAAAACAAGATATCAGGGGAGCCTGGGTGTCTCAGTCAGTTAAGCATCTGACTTGATTTCGACTCAGGTTGTGATCTCAGGGTCCTGGGTCCCAGCCCCGTGTTGAGGTCCCTGCTGAGCGGAGAGTCCACTTCTCCCTCTCCCTCGGACCCTTCCCCCTGCTTATGCTCTCTTGCTCTGTCTCTGTCAGACAAATAAAATCTTTAAAAAAACAAAAAAAACAAAAAAAAACTTGTTTCAAACTATACCGAGCAAGTTAAACCGCAGCCCTTGTTCTAACCCTCTGTCGCTCTCCCACCCCAGGAACACTGAGAACAGCTTGCTAATGGACGACTTAAACCTGCCCTTTGGCAGTGTAGGTGTGAACGGTCGGTCACGGAAGTGCAGGCCTGGGTGCAGGCCTGGGTGGCTCGGTTGGTTAAGTGTCTCCTGATCTCCGCTCAGGTCTTCATCTCGGTCCTGGGATCAAGTCCCACATTGGGTTCACAGTGGGTGTAGAGCCTACTTAGAAAAAAACCCCTACGTAATTATATCTCCTCTTTCTGACAGCATTTAAAGAAAATAAGTATGTGCACTGGATATATATCTGTCCCCATCAATACGTACATACGTTTTACCTGGAAAGCTTTCCAAGTTCCATCAGTAAGGTTAAAAAAATGAGTAAAAACAGTTCAGTCCAACGTGCGGAGAATCAAATGGGATTTTTGTAAGTGCCTGCATTGCGGAAATGCATTGGGCTTACACATTGTACCATTTAGAACCGTCGAAGGGGAGTGGGCTTTGAGGGGAAGAGGGGTGTTCTCCCACTCTGCCCACTGGGAACACTTGGTGAGGATGTACTTGTATGTTGCTTGCGGAAAAACTCAGTAAAGATGAGAGGAAAAAATTTATTTAACAGATGCATGTTCCTGGTCATTCGGGATTCACAGGCAATGAAGAAGCTGACAGATTAGCAAGAGAAGGGGCGAGGCAATCTGAACACTGAACGAAGCAGTCTTGATTCTTGGACAGACCTGAGTGAGTGACAATTTTCTTACCTTTCCCTACTTGTTTGGAGAATAGAACTTGTAGTAAGTGGGCAGGTGCAATTTGGAAAAGTGAATTAGTGATTCGGTGATATCCTGTGATGAAAAGTGGTTAAATTATAATATTGATTTATTATAACACTTGATAATAATATATATTGTGATATGTTATATATTGTACGTATTATGTATTGTATAATATGTATTATATGTTTTATATATCACAATATGCTTGATTGCATCCTGGGAGATTTGAGCATTATTTGAAATTTCAGTATTACTCTTTATGGGGTTTGACACTATTCTCATTAGTTTTTTTTGCCATCTGGACAGAAATTTTAGGACTTTAATAAGGCATGAGGACGGCAGTGTTTTAAAAATGCAGAGAAGGTCTGGAAGTGTTCTCAAAGTGTCCATTTACCTTCTGGTTGGCAGGATCAAGCATCAGAATGTCCGGGCTGACTTGCGCATGCGCATGGATTAGAGCAAGGCGGTGCCCCCTCGGTGGCTACAGGCCATGCCGGGGTCCACGCGGCGGCCGGGGGCTGTGGGCCGCATCGGAACTGGCTTGTTCAGGGCAAGCCCGCACATCACGCTGGCTGCCGACTGTTGTATAGGAACATCTTACACAGCAAGATGTGTAAATAAATCATTTAAAATTCATTTGGCTGTTTTTGTTAAAAGTACTGTGCAAGCAGGGGCCCCTGAGTGGCTCAGTCATTTAAGCGTCCGACTGTGGCTCTCAGCTCAGGTCTTGATCTCAGGGTTGGGAGTTCCAGCCCTATGTTGGGCTCCACGCTGGCTGTGGAGCCTACTTTAAAAAAAAAAAAAAAAGCAACACTATGCAAGTTAAAGTTTGGTATGATCATTTTTTAAAATTTTTAAATGTATTTTTTATTTATTTTTTTAAGATTTTATTTTTGAGAGAGAGTGAGTGAGAGAGCACAAGATGAAGGAAGCAGAGGAGGGAGAAGCAGACTCCCCGCTGAGCAGAGAGCCTGATGGGGGGGCTCTAGCCCAGAGCCCTGAGATCATGCCCTGAGCCAAAGGCACACATCGACTAAGCCACACAGGCACCCCGTTTTTTTCTGACTACTTCACCATAAAAAGGTATAGGAAGGGGCGCCTGGGTGGCTCAGTTGGTTAAGCAACTGCCTTCAGCTCAGGTCATGATCATGGAGACCCGGGATCGAGTCCCACATCGGGCTCCCTGCTCGGCGGGAAGCCTGCTTCTCCCTCTCTCACTCCCCCTGCTTGTGTTCCCTCTCTGGCTGTGTTTCTCTCTGTCAAATAAATAAATAAATAAATAAATAAATCTTAAAAAAAAAAGTATAGGAAATGACACAAATGTTTAGCTCATTGAGTTGTCGTTACCCTAAGGTGAGTACCCTCATGACCACCAGTCAGGCCAAGAACGAGAGCATTGCTGGGTACCCCACGCACTCGTCCAGCGCCAGCCCCCCTCCCTCCGAAGGGAATCCTCACTCTTACCGCAACGACTTCCTTGCGTTTCTTCATGGTAATTGAACCTTGTGTACTTTTCTTTAGACTCAGTATTTCTGAAGCCTCTTTATTGCATGTACTGGTCTCCCTGTAAGGTGTCCCTGTGGGGGGACTTGGGCCATCTGTCCCCTTGGTCCCCACAGTCTAGATTTTGCCACATGTGTTCTCCTGGCCCAGCCGTGCCTTTCGTGTGGCCTTCGTGCTGCCTGCACGTTGGCGGCTGGAGCCCGAGGCGCCATCAGAACCCGCCCCCGCGCCTTCAGTGAATGACAGATGTGCACGGGCTTCGTCAGCAGCGTGGGCTCCGCATTTTTCTGGTGCTGGTGGCTGCGGGTGCTCAGGGCCTCGGTCTGTTCATGATCCAGAGGTTCTAAAATGGGGATATTCTGCGATTTGCTTACATTTATTGGCTGGGGTGGTTTTAGAAGCCGCTTCATCTCATCTGCTATTTGGTTACCGGTGACAGTGTTCATTTGGGAAAGGCGGGATAAGTCCAAGATAATTAGTTCCGTCATCCTTAGGAGGTGGTCACTTAAGGGTTTTATTCCTCTGGTTTTATAACACACCCGTGTCATGTGCTTAAGCCTGCTGGATGGGTTTCAGGTCATTGCAGTTTTTACCTTTATTGAACCCAAGTTGTAGCTTCTTTGGTCTATAGGAGAGAGGCTCTTCAGGTTGGCTCTTTATTTCTTTTGATACTCGTGTATGCACACGCGCAGTGACCACACCTGTACACAGGTGTTCCCCAAGGCCCGCTCGCGGTCCACGCCTGCACACACACGTACTTGTGCAGACCGCACACGCTGTATGCCCCGGCCTCAGGAGCCCCACGGCAGCCTGGTGCGTCAGGGTGCTCTTGGCCCGTCTTGTACTTTCCCTGTTCCAGATCTGGAATTGCTTGTTTCTCTAGGAATCTCTAGCTGCTTGCTTGCTTTTTGTTTTTTTTTTCAAGTTGTGTAATCTCTATACCCAGTGTGGGGCTTTAACTCACGACCCCGAAATCAAGTTGCAAACTCCTCTGACTAAGTCAGCCAGACTCCCTAGAATCCCAGTTTCTTTTAATGGCAGAAGAGTATTTCAAATGCTTGGTGCTTGTCGCTGGGGTTGGTCATTGCACCCAGACACCACCTGGGTAGGGACAGCTGTCTCGCCCCAGCTGCCGGCCTCCAGCTGACCTGTGACACTTCGCAGTGGACACCTGTTGATTCCTTTGGGGTGTCCTTCAGGGGTCCCTTGGGGGGCCCAGTGACCCGCCCTGCTGTGCTTCACAGGTGTGCAGGCTGGGGTGGCAGACCCTGTCCGTCATTTCTGTGTGTCAGCCTTGTGGAGTCACCATACCGTTTTGCTTTTTAGCGGCTGTGTGGAGGTGTGCTTGATGGACAGCAGGTGGCACGTGTGTACGGCGGACCTTGGGTTCCCCAGCGAAGCCGCCCAGGGTTTCCTCACGCCGCTCTGGAGCCCTTCCCTCCCCGACCCCATCCCCAGGCGACCACTGATCCACTTCCTGTCACTGTAGGTGGTCGATCATTTGTGTTTTCTAGGGTCTCATAGAGTCCTGCAGCATGACCCCGTTTTGTGTCAGGTCTGACTCGGTGTCATTATTTTGGCGCTCACGGGTGCTGGGCTGGCCGTAGTTCACGTCTTCTTACTGCTGAGGCGGGTCCGTCGGAGGGGTGCGCCACAGCTTGGCGCCCCTTCTGTTCCGGGACATCTGCTTGTCCCTGCAGTGGGGCTGTTGTCAATACAGCTGCTGTGAACCTGTGTGGACTTTGTACGGACATGTCTTTGCTGAACATGTGCTTTTATTTCTCTTGAGGGGAATGGCTGGGCCACATGGCAGGTCCGTATTTGACATTAAGAAACGCCAGCCAGGGGCGCCTGGGTGGCTCAGCAGTTCAGGCCACGATCCCGGAGTCTGGGGATCGAGCCCCACATCAGGCTCCTTGTTCTGTGGGAAGCCTGCTTCTCCCTCTCTCACTCCTGCTTGTGTTCCCTCTCTCGCTGTGTTTCTGTCAAATCAATAAATGAAATCTTAAAAAAAAAAAAAAAAGGAAAAAAAAGAAACCCCAGCCAGCCAACACCGTTCACCACTTTACTTTCCGCTCAGGCAGGAGAGTCCCCGTGTGCTCCCAGCCCTGTCAGTGCCGCTCACCTAGTTTTGTTGCAGACGTGAGTTTCAGGTTCTGCTTCAGGTGAAGGTTGGGAAGATTCAGACGCGCTCTTACTGCTGCCACTACCCTCTGAAAAATCTGATTTCTTTTTTTTTAAATTGGGCAGTTCCTCTCTTTGTGCCCAGGACTGGAAGTACAGAGACGAAGGACTGTGCCTTCCCAGTCCACGGGGGGTGTGCACAGATGCAAGTCGGAGCCACACAGAACAGGAAGTGCGTGCAGTGTGGGGTGAGATGAGGCCAGGACCACTGTAACGGGAAGGGGAATAATAACGGTGCAGGAAACTCCTCCTTACTAACAGAAAATATCTTACTGATGATTAGGATCAGCTGCTTCGGGGCGCCTGGGTGCCTCAGTGGGGTCCGGGGCCTGCTCTTGACTCCAGAAGTCCCACGGCGGGCTCTGCACTGAGTGGGGGCCTGCTTGAGATTCTCTCCTTCCCTCTCTCTCTCAGCAAAATAAGCTGCATAACGAAGCTGCATACGAGCTTTAGAAGCGTGTCCTTCTGTCGGCTCTGTCAGCGTCGGGAAGTAGCTAACACTGCAGTACAGAACACAGTGCCCCTTCGTGGGAGACAGGCTCAGCCGCTGCTGCGCCCAGGACGGGAGCTCTGTGCTTTGCAAGTGGCGGCTGTTGACGTGTTATTTGTAGCTTCCACGCCAGCGTGGTGAGGTGACTCCGTTGCTGGGCTTCGAGAGAACTCAGAGGCTCGCCGCTGTCCCTCGGGACGGCACGGGATGGCCGAGCTCGGCAGGACCAAGCCGAAGCCCCAGTTCTCGCACTTTGGGCATGTGTGCCGTGGTGAACAGGCTCCTCCACTCGCAGCGACGTTTGTCCCCGGTCGGGCCAGCCAGGGGCCTTCAGAGGAAGACCTCGGCCTCCATGCTGGGACCGCTCCCCGTCCGTGTAGCGTGCTGATTGTTTGGGGCTTGCAAAACCCAGGGAGGGCCGGCTGTCGGAGCAGGGCCGTCGGAGCAGGGCGTCCGGATGCGCAGCCCGGTTCAGATGCCCCTCCGGCAGGGGAGCAGGCGGGCAGGCCGTTCCTGTCCGCGTTGTGTCCGCGGCCCGTGGAGGCCCTTCAGGTACTCGAAGAGAACCTGCACCAGTTTGTGAGAACAGCTGTGGTTCTTAATTGTCTGCCAAGAGAATGGAAGGGAGAGAGATTGGCACAGGCCCACTCCGGTCTGAACAGGGTTGGGATCTGCCGCTTTCATCAAAATGTGCCTCAAAATTAGGATTCCTCCCTGGTGCTTTCTGGGGAGCTGCAGTGAAAGGTGGGATCTTGGACGGATGCAAACAGGGTCAGTGAAGTGGGAGAGAGGACTGGCAGGCGCTGGCTCAACCCCGTTTTACAGAGCTCTAGTTCTTAATCCCGCAGGTACACAAGAATTCAGTATAAAGGGCAGCAACTTGCCGTGGTGTAGACAGAGCCTCTTCCCGGGACTCAAAATCCATTCACCATAAAGGAAAATTAAAGACTGCACAAAAATCAAAAGGTTATGGATGACTTTGTTTTTTATTATTATTATTTATTATTTACTTACTTTTTTAGAGAGCATGTGTGCACCCAGAGGAGGAGCGGGCAGAGGTAGGGGAGGGGAGTGAATCTTCAGCAGGCTCCACACTGAGCGCAGAGCCCGATGTGGAGCTCAGCCTCCCGACCCTGAGACCGTGACCTGGGCCGAAATCAAGAGCTGGACGCTTAACCGACTGAGCACAGGCACCCCTTGACTTTGTAAAAACACTTTAAAAAGACACAAGCATAGACAAACTCAGAAAAAAATTTGGAACTGCTATGATAGGAAGCTGATTTCTCTGATCCATAAGGAACTTGTAGAAAGTGAGAAAATGCCGAGTAATAGGAGAACGGGCCAGGCATAAAGCTCCCCGGTGCACATGCCCTCGCGCAGGGAGCAGATGCTCGGCTTCCCTCCTGAGCGCACGCAGACTCACGCTAGGCCGAGACAGCATTTCCCTGTAGCCTCGTAATGCCTTGTAATACAGGCTTTGTTAGCAGAAGTCCGAGTCAGGGAGGCTGCTGGGACACCGAGCTCCTCTGTGCTGGTGCCGGAGCACCGACAGGAGAGCTCGCCGCCACGCTGGAAGGGGCGCCCGCGCCTCGGCCCGCCCTCTGCCGCTTTCTGGAACTTGCGCTGCTCGAACGCCTGCAGACATCCAGATAGAAGACAAAGTGTGTCGTGTCTGAAGGGGCCCCGGGAGGCACACAGAGAAGCAGTGCTGCCTGAGGCTGGCACGTGGGCTTTGCTATTGGAGCCCCGAGAGGGTACCTGCTGGGGTGCGAGGTGGGCGGGAGCAGGTGCAGGGAGGATACCTGCACAGCCTGGGGACCCCCTTTACCCGAGTCAGCCTGGTGAGCCTGAGCCCACTGGAGGTGTGCATGAGGCAGCGCTGCGTACAGCGTGCTCCCCGCTGGCTCCCAAGGGAAACAGCACGGACGCCGGACGTGGGCGGTTCACGTTCAACATCAGACCCACACGAGTCCTTCAAGCCGAGCTGAACACTCAGCGACGCGAGAAGCGGGTGCTTGGCTGACCTTCATAGGCCGCCAGCTCTCCGGCCGAGACTGCCGGAAGGCAGCACATCCGTTCCGCATGGGGTCCATGGGGACACGCTTGGTAGTTTGTAGTTGTGGTTGCTTAAGACTTCAGTTAACTCGGGGCGCCGGGGTGGCTCAGGCTTAGGCGTCTGCCTTCAGCTCAAGTCATGATCCTGGACCCCCACATCGGGCTCTCTGCTCGGCAGGAAGCCTGCTTCTCCCTCTCTCACTCCCCCTGCTTGTGTTCCCTCTCTGGCTGTGTTTCTCTCTGTCAAATAAATAAAATCTTTAAAAAGGAAAAAAAGACTTAAGTAACTATAGCGTGTCTTTTGATTTATGCGTTTTTGTTTTTTTGTTTTTTTTGTTTTTTTTAAGATTTCATTTAATAGGTGCCTGGGTGGCTCAGTGGGTTAAAGCCTCTGCCTTTGGCTCAGGTCATGATCTCAGGGTCCTGGAAACGAGGCCCACATCGGGCTCTCTGCTCAGCAGGGAGCCTGCTTCCTCCTCTCTTTCTGTCTGCCTCTCTGCCTACTTGTGATCTCTCTGTCAAATAAAAAACAGATTTTATTTATTTGTCAGCACAGGCAGGGGGAGGAGCAGACTCCCCACTGAGCAGGGAACCTGAGACGAGACTCCATCCCAGGACTTAGGGATCATGACGTGAGCTGAAGGCACGTACTTAACCAACTGAGCCACCCAGGCGTCCCTGATTTATGTGTATCATCTTTTCAATGAGTAAGTTGCTAGGGCATAAATATTCTTCTGTTTGGGTGTTCGGACCTAACTGCTTCGTAGACGTGGAACTGTTAGGTGTGTTTGGTCTGGAGTTCCATGAGAACATTTACTGACATGTTAAGGATGTGAATGGAGAACATTGTGGGAGCCCTGGGTTATTTTTCTGATTTTCAGCAACTAACATACTGTGTTTAATATAAACATACACATTTTTTTTTTATTTTTTAAAGAGTATTTATTTGACAGAGAGAAACACAGCCAGAGAGGGAACACAAGCAGAGGGGAGTGAGAGAGGGAGAAGCAGGCTTCCTGCGGAGCAGCAAGCCCGATGTGGGGCTCGATCCCGGGTCTCCGGGATCATGACCTGAGCCGAAGGCAGTCGCTTAACCCACTGAGCCCCCCAGGCGCCCGTAAACATACACATTGAACATGAAGGCATGAGAGTGGATGTGCAGTTCCTGGGTTTATGTCCGTGCTGGTCCTCCAGTTTGCCACGTCTCAGGTCGGTAGCAGCTCAAGCAGCTTGTGCTGGCCCTGGGCGGGGTGCTTGGGGTGAGCTCGGAGGGAGCCCGGAGCCACGGAGGGCGGAAACCAGGGCCGGGCCGAGGCAGGAGGCAAGGGGAAGCCGGGCGCCTGCAGAAATAGAGGGTCCTGAGCCTCTCCCCGTGACGGCAGCAGAGGGTGCTCAGGACCCCCACCCTCCTCGCCCCCGTCTGCACTCGTCAGGGCTGAGCTCACACTCACCTGCTCCAGCTTCCGTGGGCCGCGGGCACCTTCCTGCTGGGCAGTGCTCCGGGTCTGGATTCCACCCACATCCGCAGCACCTCCGCTCAGGTGCCTGCAAGTCCCACCTCACGCCCCCCCCCTCCATCAGCGCAGCGCGCGGCTCCTCTGCCTCAGCACGCCACAGCGCCGTCCTTCCAGGGGCCCAGGCTGTGCCCTCCCCATCACTGCACCATCAGATCTGGTGGGCTTTCGTGCAAAATGGGTCTGGAATCTGATCGTTCCCAGTGCGTGTGCACACACAGACGCACACGTGGTCCCAATCCAGGCCCCTGCCTCTGTGACAAGGGTGAGTGTCGCACCCTGTGGCCCTGCTGCCTCCCGTCCCCCAGCCTTCTCTCCTTCTTTCCTTCTCTCCTCCTGCCCCCCCCCCCCCCCCC
>PITA01024004.1:0-27058 GCA_004023965.1 Spilogale gracilis
TTATTCTGTTTTCTTGGGATTTTAGTTGTTTGCTCCAAGACTTCTCTTGCTTCTCCATCTTATTCCATCTGTCTTCTAAATCACTGATACGATCTTCAGCTTCACTTACTCTGGCTGTTAGCATATTTAAATTAGATTGCATCTCATCTAAAGCCTTTCTAACCTCAGCTTTCACTTCTGTTACTATGGCTTCCACTTTTAGACTAATGTTCTTTTCTAAATTGACTATTGCTTGGACTATTGCTGCCCTGAATTCCATTTCTGTCATATTGTTTATTTTCATTTCCAGTAATTCTGTGACCGAGGTTGCAGTCTCCGGGTTCTTCTTCTGTTGGGTGTTCTTTCTCCGAGTCATTGTGGTGAGGAGTGGTTGAGGGGGAGTATGGCTAGATATATCAGCCACTATCTAGGTGGATTGGTTGTTGGAAGGTTTTGGAGCAACCAGAGTTCACCACCGAAAAGGGAGGGGAAAGAAAAAAGAAAATGGAAGAGAGGAAGCAAGTAAAGACACCTCTGCCAGAGTGGGGCCCGGTGATAGGATTTATATGGTACAAAGCTGTTACAGGGTAAAGAAAAGGGTTATCAAGGGTAAATGAAGAGATCAAAAAGCAAAGCCCAACCTACATGACCCCCAAGACCAGTATTATATAATATAGAAGCGAAGACAATTACACAGACACACTGACAAACTAATGTGGGAAGGTGAGGGCAGACACTCCTTATGGGCAAGGAATGCATTTCAGACACTCCCGTCTGTCTTGTTGTTATCGTTGGAGGAGCCCACTTTCAAAAGATATAGGGGGATTAGAACTGGTTGTATATAGGGGTAGTATTGAATAGGGATGTGGGATTGACTTGAAGCTTTTATCTACATGTACACGTAAAAGAGAGAATAAAGGAAAGAGGAGAGAAGAAAGGGGAAAAACAGAGAGAGTGAACAGGGAAACAAGAGGCAACAACAAAAGCAGAAAATACAGGGGTGTGTTTGAAAAAATTTTAGGGTAAAAAAGAGAAAAAAATTAAAAAAAATAAAAAATAAGAATAAAAAAAATTAAAAAAAATAAGAAATGTTACGGGGTGTTGTATTGGGTATCACGTTGTGTAATGAAGGGGGCTAAAAATTGAAAGAAGAAAAACCGTGAGAATGTATTTTTAAGCTTAAAGTGGAAGCTTTAATAAAAGTAAAAATAGAAAAAAGTTTAAAAAGTAAATGAGGTGGAAAACTGTATCAATGAGTTGTAGGGCTTTTGGTACTTGTAGTCAGTGCCAGGAGTTTAATAAATTGGCTTTCCCCCAATTTGGGGCTTTGTATTGGAGTGTTGTCCTCCTGAGCTTCTGGCTTGCTTTCTGGGGGCAGGGCGGGGCGTGCCGTTCCCTTTCAGTCCTTCTACCTAGGCTGAGTCTCTCGGCCCTTTTGCTAGAGGCCTGTCTCAATGGTAAACAGGTTATCAGGTTACAATTCTCTGGTAGCGGAGCGTTGTTCTTTTATGTCTTTTTTCAGCTGTTGCGGAAGTCAGGTCAGAGCAAGATGTCTGGGCCCAGACCTCCCTCCCAGAGAGAGCCTCTACACAGGGAGGGGCTCTTTCCAGCCTCCCGGTTGGCAGTCTGTCACAGCCGGCCTGGTGCAGACGTTGTATTGCTTTCTGCCCCCGCCCCTGCTTGTCGTTTCACTCCCGCACCTCAAAGCCACAACTCCTTTTGGATCGCGCGACTTTGTCTGCGCCCTGGGACCCGTGGCCTCTCAGGTCCCACGCAAGTCTGTAAAAGCGCCTTCCCTGGGCGGGTCTGCGCGGCCCACCGTGTGGAGAGAAACAGGAGAGAAGGGCAGCGGTGTAAAAATAGAATCCACTCCCCCTGCTTTATGGCAGCTGCGGTGGCTCCGGCGGCGGCGCACGGGGGCACCGGGCAGTGGGAAAAAACTTTAAAAAGTCTCCTTGCCTTGCCCCGGGCTCCGCTGTGTTCCTGTTTCTGTCTAGCCTCGATTCAGGCCATAATCTGCTGTTATTCCTCACTCACAGAGCACTCTTGTTTTGGGGTATTTGTTTTCAATGGTTCAGCTCTGCGAGCTTCCTCCCCCACTCCCCTGTCTCTGAGCGCAAGCCTCCAGACCCTCTTATTTGTTTCTACCTTTTTGCCGATGTTCCTTGTCTCTCGTGGCGGTCCAGAAGTGGGAAATATCACATTTCAGGCTGATTTCATGGGTGTTCAGGGTGGTCTTGTAGTGTTTTTTTTTTGCTGGAATTCAGCTCTCTTCAGGGAACTCCCTGAAATGTGGTCACCTGGCCTTCCACCATCTTGACTCCCCAGCTATGTTTCTCCTTTTAAAAAAATTATTTTAAGTGTCTTTGGATTATGAGGGACTTCTATAATTTGAAGCTAACAGTATATTTTTATACAAAACATTTGCAAAGGATTTGTTTAAATATTGCTTTGAAGATTTGCTTAAATAGCACTAAGTTAAAATTATGAAACTACTAACTATTACTAAAATAACTTCCTAAAACCTCCCTATGTTAAGCAGTGTTAGGCAAAATTATAATCAAAGGTGCCCATGCCCTAATTCTTTGAAACCTGTAAATACGTTAGCTTACATGGGAAAAGGGATCTTGTAAATACAAATAAAGTTACTGATCTGGATTACCTGGGAGGGTCCAAATTAATTATATGAGTCCTTGAAGGTAGAGCATCTTTTTCACCTGTAGTTAGAAGATGCAATATAAGAAGGCATGAATTCCATTGCTGGCTTTGAAGGCAGAAGAGGGCCATGAGCCACAGAATGCAAGAATGCATGAGGTATCTAGAAACTGGAAAAGGCAAGGGAGTGAATTTTCCCCTAGACCCTCTAGAAGGGAAAGCAGCCCAAGTGTTTACCTTGATTTTTAGCCCAGTGAAACCTATGTTTGACTTCTGGTCTACAGATTGAAAATATGATGATTTGTGTTGTTTGAAGTCAATATGTTTGTGGTAGTTTGTTATGCTAGGAATAGGCACTAGTACAGCCTCCAGAGGAGTTCAACATTTCTACTTTCTTTCATGAAATTATTTCTTTATACTGCTCCAGTATGATCTTTTTAAAAAGAAATGAGGCAGGGGTACCTGGGTGGCTCAGTCATTAAATGTCTGCCTTTGGTTGAAGTCATGATCCCAGAGTCCAGGGATCAAGCCCTACATTAGGCTCCCTCCTGGGTGGGAAGCCTACTTCTCCCTCTCCCACTCCCCCTGCTTGTGTTCCTTCTCTAGCTGTGTTTCTCTCTGTCAAATAAATAAATAAATAAAATCTTTAAAAAAATAAAAAGAACTAAGGTAGCTACCAATACGCCACAATTATATATAGCAAATTAATCATGTTATATTTAACTCTATTTTATGGGAAAGTGAGGCTAGGAATATAGGTGAGTTGTCTAAGATGACATAGCTAGCAATTTTCCATGCTGAGATTCAAAATCACACAGTCTGGCTCCAAAAAGCCATGCTCTTAATACCTTGCCCATACTACCTTCAAAAGGTAAATTCTTACCTTTAAATTCTTTAAATTCTTTAAATTCTTAATCACAATCCTTTAGTGACTTAACAACTCACATAGAACTGAATTTGAACTGCTAACCATGGGTACATTATCTGTTATCCACCTATCTCATACGTCTCCTCTTGTTTCCTTTGTTTCAACTATAATGGCCTAAACTATTTACCACCTTAGAGCTTTTGCATTCACTATTTCAGAGGCCTAGAAAACTTCTTTCTTCAGATCTTTGCAAGCTGAATCCTTATCTTCTAGGGAAAGATCCTTATCAAATGGGGCCATGCTCAAGGAGGCTTCCCATGGCCAATCAGTCTAATTGTCATTTGGCTATATAGTTTAATTTTCTTCTTGGAATTTTTCTGTATTAACATTGACTTTTAAATTTATTTTCAGTTTATGTATTTTATCTCTTCTCACTAGAAAGAAATCTCCACAAAACCTCCACAAGATCATGTATTTCTTGCTTACGTCTGTATTCCATTAAACTAGAATAGTGCCTGGGACACAGAGGGCACATAAATACTTTTCTTTTAAAGATTTTATTTATTTATTTGAGAGAGAGAGAGTGAGTGAGTGAGAGATAGCATGAGAGGGGATCAGGTCAGAGGGAGAAGCAGACTCCCCATGGAGCTGGGAGCCCAATGTGGGACTCGATCCCGGGACTCCAGGATCATGACCTGAACTGAAGGCAGTAGCTTAACCAACTGAGCCACCCAGGTGCCCCTCATAAATACTTTTTTTGAATAAATAAGTGATCTCATGTACTCTCATAATCATTTTCAGTGCACTTTCTTCAGTACTTGAGGAAGAGATGGGACTCTGGGACTTAAACAGCTTTTTGATTTGCACTAATGTCAATCAATAATTGCAGAAATTGCATATTATAAGGCTTTTCAAATATGTTTACAGTATTTAGAATACCTACTCTTCCTATTTTAGATGGATAGATTAGAAAGCAGATATATATTTTCTTTATTAAGAAAGGTGATGAATAGGAAGAAATTATCCTACAAAAAAAAACGCCAGGGCTTAAGATACCTGAAGGGGAGAAAGATATAGAGGAAGAAAGATAGGGAGAGAATGATGATTTAACAGCAGCTGTCAGGTCACATGGGAGAAATCTCAAGAAAGTTTCATTGAGGTATGTGCAATTTCATTCCTTTTCTGTCTCCCCACCCCCCAAAAAATACTCACCAAAAACCTGTTTATTTCTAAATATTTTAAGAGTTATGTTTTGTTTTGGGTGTGGTTTTTTTTTTCTATTTTAATTGATATTGTTCTAACATTTGAGACTGGACTGCGTTAAGAGTCAAATGTTATATAAGAGTAAGGCTGTGCTTATAGGCTCCATTAAGCTCATATTTATTTCTGTACAATTTATCACATATGTTATTAATAAAAAACAAAAGACAAAAACAAAACCAAGGTTATTTAGAAAGTCTATTTCAGTAACTAAAGAACGTTAAAGAATGTAAGTGTAAATCTTCTAAACACAGTATGTTCTCTATGCTTTGGTTAACCAAATGTTCCAGTTATTTTATCAATGATACACATAATACACAGACACCTCATTTAATTCCCAAGAAAAATTCCAAAAATCAGAATAAATTAGAAATTCTAAAACCATATTACTGAGCCTGTGGGAGATGGAGAAGAGACCTCAGGAATGAGCTACAAAGTTCTAATTATAGCTGTCATTTATAGGCCAGAAGTAGTAGATGTAAGAATTGGTATAGGACATCTGTAGTAATTAAAGAAATTTATATTATGTAGGACAGAAGCATATATATACAATTTACTTTATTTATACATATATACAAATTAACATTATAATTACATAAAGAGACTTCATCATGATTTTAAATTTTAATTACAGTTCTCTGACCTACTATCTGTCTACTTGGGCCAATCATTTATTTGAATGAGGTAAGAACCGAGACACAGCCAAGTGAACAGTCTATATTCTACATGACTTACATGGTTGTTGTGAAAATTAAGTAAGATAATAGATATGACTGTGCTTGGTAAAATGTAAGAGACTATACGATTTTAAGTTTTTTTTGACATACCAGTTAATAAATGGGCAACTTCATATAACAGAATACAAGGTAAAAGAGTTTACTACATTCATTAAATATGAAATAATAGCTAGCACTTGTTTGATGCTTATTAAGTGTCCAGTACTGTACTAAACGCTTTATAAATGAGTTCATTTGATTCTCTCCAAGCCTTAAATAGTAGGTAACAGACTGATGTGCAAACAGATGAAGTCTACCCGAGGACACATTTTATAACAAATCAGCCCTATAAATTGGTTTAGTTTTTATGAAAAAAAGAGAAAGACTTAAAAAAATCCCATCTAATTCTATCAAATTAGTATTGCATTGTTATTAAATTACACTTCTCAAAGTTTCAGAAATTTTGAAGTATTCACTTGGATCAACCTAGACAATCGCTCTAGACGAACCACATACATTCAATTTTTTTTTTTTTTTTTAACACTTGCTATATGTCAGATACTGGGCTGTGTTGGTTATTGGGATAAGCAGAAGTTCTGTCCTCATGAGGCTATTTAGCAGGCAATGAGTACAAATTAAAATTATAATGATAGAAAACTATAAAAACATTTTTATGTTAGGAAAGTTTTATGATTGGAGAGATGAAAAGTGCTAAGGGAGCAGAAGAGAAGGATATAACCAGTTCTCAAGAAATGCCTCTCTAAAGAAAAGACTGAGCTAAACCATCTAAAAAGGCTGAGGTGGATGATGTACATTCCTAGCAGCAGAAGTAATGTATGGAAAATCAGAGTGGTGAGAGTATGGGACATTTGAGAAGCTTGGTATATAGTCAGACATTGCCAGAGGATGGGGAGTGAGGAGGGATGAGTGACTTTAGGTGTTAAAGATACATGCAGCGGAAAGATCATTAGAGCCTTATTGGTCCAATAAGAAATTGATATTTATTATTATTATTATTTTAAGATTTTATTATTTATTTGACAGAGAGAAACACAGCTAGAGAGGGAACACAAGCAGGGGGAGTGAGAGAGGGAGAAGCAGGGAGCTCTTGGAAGCAGGTGCCCCAAATTGATATTTATTATTAAAGCAATAGGAATCTATTGAAAGTTTTGAAGCAGAGGAGAGAGAAGGTACCATAAGTGATTTATAAGGATTGCACAGCTTGTTCAAAAATAAATGAGAAGAGAAATGTACTGGATAGAGTGAAACCCTTAGGGGTGCCTGGGTGGCTCAGTTGGTTAAGCGACTGCCTTCCACTCAGGTCATGATCCTGGAGACCCAGGATCGACCCCACATCAGGCTCCCTGCTCGGCAGGAAGCCTGCTTCTCCCTCTCTCACTCCCCCTGCTTGTGTTCCCTCTCTGGCTGTGTTTCTGTCAAATAAATAAAATCTTAAAAAAAAAAAAAAAGAGTGAAACTCTTCTAAAGCTGGTATATAGGGGACATATGTTAGTGATGAGTGAGGGTAGTGGAATGGGACATGAAGGAGTAGATTGACCTGAGAACTATTTAAGAAACAGAAAGATAGGATGAACTGATTTATTGGTGCAGCAGAGACTGTGCCTCTTGAATTCACTTTTTAGGGAGTGCTGCCATTAAAAACACCTCCACTTTAGCTGGGAAGAGCTCCCTTTTCCAAAGCTGCACCCCTCCGTAGGGTGGCCCTTATCTAATGACCAATCAGTCTGGATATATAAATGTTCATTCAAGAATAACCATAGTATATCGGCTGGGCATCCATTGAGACTATATCTCAACCCAACTTTTCCCTCTACACAGTTCTGTTTCCATCTCTTCCCTACCACAGTTGTTGATCCCAAGAGCACTTCCTACTAAACTTGTGAACACTGATTACTGCCTCAGAGTTGCTTCCCAGGGAACCCAATCTGTGGTGGTTGGCTAAGTAGTTGGTGTGTGTAATGAAGAATGATAATTCATAGACTACTAGATTTCTGTCTTGAAAACTGAGTAATAAAGATAAGGAATCCCAGAAGAATAGCATATTTTAAGCAGGAAGAAGTTATATGTGCCAATGGGACATGTAAGTGAAGCTATTCAGTGTCTCTTAACTTCTCAGATCTGCATCCTGGAAGATGAGCCATCAAATTTGAGGAAAAAGAGAGGTACACAAGGGAATTAAAGAATTGACTAGAATGTTTGAAATTGTGACTGGGTAGGTGGGAAAATAAATTGGCTAGAACTTGGAAAGATATAATAATCTCTAAACTCTTCTGTGAGGGACCATAATTCAGCATATGTTTTGCATAAATTCTTATACAGTTAAAGGAGTTAAGACATATCATGGTATGCTACTTTTTAACATGAGACCTAAAGTTCCATTTGTTGATGAAGATATTTTCTATCTTACACTCTCTGCCTGTGTAAGAAAGGCAGAGAGTGTAAGAAAATATTTCTACAGAGCTCAAATTTAACCAGCTAGGAAAGACTATGAAAGTATTTCAGTTCATTTGACAGAAATCTTCTAACAAAAAGAATTCATCTTAAAATAAATGTCTCTAGATGAAAAAAACATTATAGTACAGTGGAAGTTTAATCCTGTCTTTTAAGGTCAAGAGCATATTTTGGCTTTTGAGTGATCCTCAATGCAAAACATCTGTTCTTATTAATGATGTGGCAAAAAAGATCATGTAAGATTTGGCACCAAATGATCGGCTATCCGAAAAGCCAACAAAGAAGACACCCTTTAGGTGCTTCTTTGGATCTGCTTTGCAGAGAAATAAATCCATCTTTGCTGCACTGAAAATTGCCTGGTTAGAAAAATTGTTGCTGAATAGAAAACTATCTGTCACTCATGACTTATTTTTATTGACCAGAAACTAGATCATAGACCAAATTTTCTAATGCGGGGAAAACCAAATAAGACCTGTGGCTGAGAACTCTTGAGTGAACAGAATGTAGGTTTTCCTGTTTATTTGAGAAGATATTAGATACAGAGAAGATAGAGATTATAATTATGGGTTGAACAGAAGCTCAGAATCAACCACATAACAAATACAAAAAATATTTATCTGCCTTCCATGGAAAATAATTGTCATAGACTATATTCTTACAGTTTTGGGAAATAAAGAGTCTCTGTGCCAGATTATCTTTTGCATGCCCCTCTAAAACCTTTGCTTCCCTTTCTCTACCTGCACTTTTTCCAGGAGAATGACCTTGGAAGCTGTATCAACTGGCTCCTTCTGTTCTAGCATTCAGTTGGTTTTGACCAATAGAAGGCACTTCCAGGAGATTCTGTGAGAGGGAAATCAAGTCAGGGCTTTATTTTCCTGGTCAGTCTTCCTCAGAGGTTGCTATGGGCCGTCTATACGACAGATCTTAGCTTCTGTTAGATGTCCTTTCTCTCTCTACTCAAAACTGTTCTTTAGTTCACTCCTGCAGAACTAGGGAGGGTACCAGTACTCTGCTGTTACTATACCTAGAGTACTGAGCTAGCTTTTATGGTTTCCCTATACCAGACCCATAGCTTTGCCAAGAATCCACTTTGGAAAACCCCTTCCTGTTATTCAATTTGAGTGTGCCATTTTTCCCCTGTGGAGACTCTAAACTGAACCACTCAAGCAAATGTTAATACATGATTAATTGTTCTTCAATCGTTCTCAAAATATTATAATCAGAAGTAGGATTTAATCAACCTTCAATGATACTTCTAAAGTCTTCTGCAGCCCTGTAGCTATATATTCTAAATATATACCTTCATTATAATTGAGAATTTATTTTTTAGTGCCCATTGTGTGCATGGAACTGGGCACAGAGATTGATCAAACACTAAGCCAGTTCTCAAGATGCTGGCCATGAAAAGGAAACACAACATAATAGAAATGTGGATAACAAGCTTTTGAAATTTAGTACATGTTCCATATTTCTGATTTCTAATGTTATTTTTGACTTTATTTTCGGCATTTCCTTTGAGTTCTTTAGTCCACGTTTGGTTTGTTGTATGTACTTTTGTTTTCACTGTCTGGTAATTTACAGAGCTACGTTACAATTGCAACAATTTCTTTACCTAATGTTTCCAAATTTATAATCTTTGCACGTTATCTATTGTCTCCCTGCTTTAAAGCATAAGAAATTTGTGTACATATAGTCTTCCTACTTCCTCTCCTGGCTTCCATCGGTTCAATTTTTATTGTGTGGTATTTTTACCGTGTAAAGATTTACAACTTTACATTCTCCTCAATAACCACGATTTTCAAAGTGGTTTACTGTTATTTATATTTAAAATGATTTAGTGTTCACAGAATTTTCTTTTATAGCATAACTTCTGCCATTTAGAGTTATTTTGGGTCATTGTTCATTTTGGTGGGCTTTGATATTAATAACTTTTACATATTCTTTTTATAGTCCAAAGATATTTTTTAGTATTGGATGTTGCAAATATCTCCTTACTGTCTTTTACCTTTCTGTTAAAAATTTGTGTATCATAAACACAAATTCTGAATTTTAATGTAATCAAATTTATCAACTGCTTATGTAAGGATTTATACTTTAAAATTAGAAAGAATCCTTTTAATTAGTTTTATAATTTTATCTTTTATATTTAATACTTTAACACACACCTGGAGTTCTGAGAGCATTTTTATCAGATAGTGAACCAGTATCCACAACTCTACTAAGGAGGGCATGTTTTCCTTTCTGCTTTGTGTTAATAACTAATCTTTACGGAGTACTTACCCAATGCCCATCAGTATTCTGAATGCTTTACTCAACTAATCTTTACAACAACCCTATTAAGTACTTCTTTTGGTTTAAAAAATATATTTTTAAAATTTTGGTTTATTGAGGTGTAATTAACATGTATAGTTGTAGATTTTTAAAAATATTCACTGTGGTGATCTGATATACACACACACACACACTGTAGAAGGATTCTTCCCATCTTTTACCACCTACATCCACTGCCTTACATGTTAACTTGGGAGAATTAGGCTAAGTGAAATAAGCCAAAGAAAGACAAATACTGCATGATATCACTTATCTGTGGAATCTAAAATTTAAAAAAAATCAGAGAAAAGAAAAGTAGTTGTCGGGTTTGTGGGATGGGGAATTAGGGGCAGTTTAGTAAAAGGGTATAAAATTTCAGCTATAGTTGAATAATGTCTGAGGATCTAATGTGTAACATAGTATCTATGGTTGGTAACACTGTATCATATAATTGAAATTTGTTAAGAGAGAACTTAAATGTTCTCACTAAAATAAATGACTAGATAAATAAATAAAAATGCACTATTTTTATTTCCTATTTTACAAAAGAAGAAACTGAGACACAAAGGGGTGAATAATTAGGCCAAGGTCACATAATTATTAAGTACCAGAACCATGTTTTGGGTATAGGCAGTGGACCTCCACTGTCCATGCTTTTATTTATTTTATTTTATTTTATTTTATTTTATTTTATTTTATTTTATTTTATTTTATTTTATTTTATTTTATTATTTTATTTTTATTTTATTTATATTTTTAAAGATTGTATTTATTTATTTGCCGAGAGAAACACAGCTAGAGAGGGAACACAAGCAGGTGTGAGAGAGGGAGACTTCCTGACAAGCAGGGAGCCCAATGCAGGGCTGATCCCAGGACCCTGGGATCATGACCTGAGCAGAAGGCAGATGCTGAATGACTGAGCCACCCAGGCGTCCCTTAATGACTGAGCCACCCAGGTGCCCCTCCAGTGTCCATGCTTTTAGCCCCTGCATTCCACTCATCTGTACTCCATACGTGCATGAGTACTACTCTAAGCTCTCTGGGTTTTTTGTTTGTTTGTTTTTGTGTGTGTGTGCATTTTTTTTGGGGGGGGCAGAGGTAGTTATTTGTTCCTGAACTGGTCCCACAATACATATATATATTTTTTATTACTGTGTCTTGCAATGTATCTTATAATCTGGCAGTTTGAGTCTTTGCTCTCTTTCCAAACTGAAATAACCATCTGTGGACTTTATTCCTCAAGGTAAAATTTTAAGTAGTTTTCCTTAGTTTCCCCCCCCAAAAATAAAGGGGCACCTGGGTGGCTCAGTTGGTTGGGCGACTGCCCTCGGCTCAGGTCATGATCCCGGACCACATCGGGCTCCCTGCTCGGTGGGAAGCCTGCTTCTCCCTCTCTCACTCCCCCTGCTTGTGTTCCCTCTCTCGCTGTGTTTCTCTCTGTCAAATAAATAAATAAAATCTTAAAAAAATAAATAAATAAATAAATAAAATAAAAATAAAAACAAAATAACAAAAAACAACCATTTTGGAGTTTGATCCAAATTTATGTTGAATTTATAGATTAATCTGAAGCATGGACATCTTTGTGATGTTAGAATTTCCATCTGTGAACATGAAACTAATCTCTAAATTTATCTCATGTTTTACATCCTTTATATCCTTTAATATAACTAAAATTTTTTCTCCATAAATTTCTTGTGCGAAGTAAATTCTTTGTTAGGTAAATTCCTACCTTTTTTTTTTCCCTTTGTGAATTGCATCTAATATATACCCCAGTTAGATATTACTGAGATAAATAAATGTTCATATTTTGTACATTGAACGTGTCTCTTGTATTTAGAATCCTCTCTCTCTCTCTCTCTCCTCTCTCTCTATATATAGATATATATGGAGTTTTCTATGTAGTTAATTCTATCATCTATACCTAAAGACCACTTTCTCTCACTTTTTATCCTTAAATCACCTATTATTTTTTTTAAATCAGAGACCTGTGTAACCAGGTCTTTTCATTTTATTTCTGATCTTTAAGATAATATGTCTAACTAAAGATTTTTCATGAATCCTGAAATTTCCTATACGTTTTTGATCAAATTAAGAAAGTTTCAGTCTATCCCTAGCTTTATATTCTTTTTTAAAACATAAATGTTGTTAATATTTATCAAATACTTTGTTTGTATCTACTGATTGTTTGATTCTTTTCCCTTTATTTCCCTAATGTGACAGATCCCCTGAATTTCTGAGTTCAATCTACTGAACAAAATATGTTATTTGTAAAACCCTTTTGTGTTTGATTACCTGACATTTTATTTAGGACTTGGACAACTATGTTCATATTTGAAATATACCTATGATCTTTGTGCTATCCTTCTTCTAGTTTGGTTAATATTCCAGTTAGGTTCATATGGCCTCATTATTTATTATGTTTATATTACATATTTATATATGTAAATTTATATATTAACATATATTTATATATAATTTATATATGTAAATATATGTAAATACGTAAATATTACATATTTATATATATTTTAATAACAATGTGCTAAAGCATGTTTGTGATAATTAATTGTTCTATTGTTTTCATTTGGAGAGATTTTTTGGAGGATGGGGATGAGTTGTTCTATGATCTTCATTCCAGTTTTCTAAATGATTATTGGATTTGCCAAATCTGCTAATTTTGGATCGATTTTTCCTTTTGTAGCTTTCTATTTTGTCCATCTAGGTTTATAAATTTTGCAAATTTTCATTGAAACCTATTTATCATAGTATTGATGATATTCCTTTACTAACTTACATAAAATAATAAAATTATGAAGAATATTTTGCTTTTATGTTTTCAGTAATTATTATTTATGTTCAAATTTACATTTATCTTTCAGATTTACATATATTTATAAAATCTTTTATGTTTTGTACATCTGTTATATTGGCATTCATTCTTTTTCCTTCTTTATCATTTGGGATTTGCAAATTTTCTTACCCCCTTCTCTGTTTAATCTACAGTTTTGATGTAATAAAGGGAGCCAGAGATCCTCATCAATTTGCCACATTGAGAAACATGTCTCTTAATGTAGGTATTTTTCATTCCATGGGTGTATTTTTCTCTTCTTCGTTAATACCAGTTATGTCTAGATTGGATCTCTACTGTTTCCACAGCTATTGTCTTTCAGCATTTTCATCACAGTCTTGCCCATTTGGTATTGCATGTCTACATCTGTCCTCTACCTCCTTGCTTCAGTTTTCACAGTATCAATCATATGTCTTGTAAGTCTTAATGTATTTTCAAATTTTAATAATGCTTTTCATTGTGATTTTTAGTGGTCTTCTTGATCTCTTCTCATTTACATTTCATATTCTGCTGTCTTATCTTTTTTCTTTCTCTTGTATTATTCTTTAAAGTTTCAAATTATTTATCTTCTCTTTTATTATTCTCTTTTATTATAATGAACTCAGAAATTTATTTTAGAAAAGTTCATTTTCCAGAAGCATTCTTTATTTCATGTTATTTACTTGTTTTATTACCTTTTGTTTAAAATATGAATCCCATGTTACATATTTCTTGCTTATTGGGATGTCTCAATTTAACAGTACCTTCAAGATTGATTATTGGCTCAGTGGTGTAGCACTGGGGTAGAAGTGGGCATGATAGGCAGTGACAGCTGCCGCACATATTTAGAATATGGTTTCATGTACTTTGTAGTGTATTTCACTCGGGGTTTGAGTCCTCCCTAGGTAGGCAGTTATTAGTAAGAGCCATTATTTTTCACAATGAAGCCTCCTAGATCAGAGTTCTCTTGTTTATTTAAAGAATATTTGCATCTTTCTGGTCATCTTAGCTCAGAGTGACATAGCTGAGTTAAGCTGAAGAGGTTTATATTTTCTTTCATATGGCTTTACTTCCCCTAATTCTCTACAGAGTAGTGAGAGGGTAGTAACCCATAGGAAATGCATTTTCTTCTTCTGAGGCCCACTGATACATATATATATATATAATTTTACTTTAACAAAAGAATCTTTTTTTGTTTGTTTGTTTTTTATTTTTTATTTTTTTTTAAGATTTTATTTATTTGACAGAGAGAAACACAGCCAGAGAGGGAACACAAGCAGGGGGACCGAGAGAGGGAGAAGCAGGCTTCCTGCCAAGTAGGGAGCCCGATGTGGGGCTCGATCCCGGGTCTCCGGGATCGTGACCTGAGCCAAAGGCAGTCGCTTAACCAACTGAGCCATCCAGGCACCCAAAAGAATCTTATGTTAACAAAAAAACTTGATTGCATTATTTAGGAAGTCTCACAAACTTTTATTGAACTCTACATTGCTTAATTCTAAATGTGAGTATCTCTTCTGTTGTTTTCTTCTGATTTGGTTCAAAGACTGAAGCATTTTGCAAGGATTCTTCCTAGTATGTGGTTTGGCAAAATTGTCACTTCCTGGTTTTATTAAAGAAGAGACATATACATTTATTTTTGTGGTAAGGGTTGAATTCCTTTGTGTATATTTCTAATAACATATCCCCAATATGAAAAAAGCAGCACTAGTATATCTGTATAAATGATTGAAGGTAAAATAGTTATAAAAATACTTGTCTGAACTGAGTAGATTCAGAATGTATATTAATTAAATCAGGTCTGTGTTAAAATTTACTTTTCAAATTATGCCCCACATCCCTTCTTTTGTTAAAAAACGGAATGAAGTTGATCAATAGTTTTAGGAAGATTTGGTAGCATACTTCACTTTAACTTGTTCTTAAGACCTGAAGTTCATTAACTGTGTTTGTGTTTACTAGCTGACAATTATTTAGCACTTATAATATGCTACATATTACATTACTTGTGCATCACACATCAGCTCATTAAATTTTAACAACTACCTTATAAGGTGTAAACTGTAGTTAATTCCATTTCACATGTGAAAATATTAAGGCATAGAAAGATGAAGCTACTCCCTTAATGTCACACAGTTAGTAAGTAGAGTATCTGGGTGGTAATATTTGTTAATGAAGAGGAGTTCTTGCAGGTTGTTGGTATTTGCAACTATAATTTCTAAACTTAAATTAGTATTATTGTATTCTTATTTTTGATACTTTAGAGTTTGGATGACTTTTTTTTTTCAAATTATAATCACCAATTTGTAGACAATAAACTAGAATGGGTCTTAGAAACCTTCTAGCCCAGTTCCTTGATTTTTCAAATGAGGGAAACAGGCCAGAGAGCCTTGTCTTCTTGCTGAGCCATCATCTATCCTTGTTACTCCATTTGTGGCTCTTTGAAATAGAGGTTCTGCTATTTGTGAACCACTTTGAGATACATTAAGTATTGAAAAGTAGAATTCATCCAATGCATCCATCCATCCATCAATCTTTCCTCCTCCTTTAAACACTGTAATGAAAACATAGGCTAGAAGTTATATCTAAAAATCAGGAAGTAATTTTGACCTAACAGGTACTCTAAATGTGCTTTCATAATAGAATCTGCTATCTCCTAAACATTTTTATATGTCCAAAATTTTTTCAATATGATTTTTTTAAAAGATTTTATTTATTTGTTTGACAGAGAGAAACACAGCCAGAGAGGGAACACAAGCAGGGGGACTGAGAGAGGGAGAAGCAGGCTTCCCGCTGAGCAGGAAACCCGATGTGGGGCTCAATCCCGGATCTCCAGGATCATGACCCGAGACGAAAGCAGTCGCTTAACCAACTGAGCCACCCAGGTGCCCCTTCAATATGATTTAAAGTGAACAAGTGTGCCTGCCTAGACCAAGAAGTATAATTTTTTTAAATTTATTTTATTTTTTCAGTGTTCCAAGATTCATTGTTTATGTCCCACATCCAGTGCTCTATGCAATACGTGCCCTCAGTACCCACCACCAGGCTTTCCCATCCTCCCACCCCCTTCCCTCCAAGACCCTCAGTTTGTTTCTGAGTCCAAAGTCTCTCATGTTTCATTTCTCTCCCCGAATTACCCTACTTCCATTTCCTTTCCTTCTCCTACTGTCCTCTATATTACCTCTTATGCACCACAAGTAAGTGAAACCATGTGATACTTGACTTTCTCTACTTGGCTTATTTCATTCAGCATAATCTCTTCCAATCCAGTCTATGTGGCTACAAAAGTTGGATATTCATCCTTTCTGATGGAGGCGTAGTATTCCATTGTATATATGTACCACATCTTCTTTATCCATTCATCTGTTGAAGGGCACCTTGGCTTTTTCCACATAAAATCTATTTATGAAAAATCCACAGTGAATATCATTCTCAATGGGGAAACACTGACAGCCTTCCCTCTGAGATCAAGAACAAGACAAGCATGCCCACTCTCACCACTACTGTTCAACATAGTGTTAGAAGTCCTAGCAACAGCAATCAGGCAACATAAATAAATAAAAGGTATCCAGCTTGGCAAAGAAGAAGTCAAACTCTCTCTCTTTGAAGATGACATGATACTCTATGAGGAACACCCAAAAGACTCTACCCTCAAACTACTAGAACTCATACAACAATTCAGTAATGTAGGGGCACCTGGGTGGCTCAGTTGGTTAAGCGACTGCCTTCAGCTCAGGTCATGATCCCGGAGACCCGGGATCGAGTCCCACATCGGGCTTCCTGCTCGGTGGGAAGCCTGCTTCTCCCTCTCTCACTCCCCCTGCTTGTGTTCCCTCTCTCACTGTGTTTCTCTCTGTCAAATAAATAAAATCTTTAAAAAAAAAACAACAAAAAAACAATTCAGTAATGTGGCAGGATACAAAATCAATGCACAGAAATCAGTTGTGTTCTTATACACTAACAATGAAAATATAGAAAGGGAAATCAGAGAATCGATTCCATTTACTATAGCACCAAAAACTATAAGATACTTAGGAATAAACCTAAGCAAAGAACTTAAGGATCTGTACTTGAGGAACTACAGAACACTCATGAAAGAAATTGAAGAAGACACAAAAAGATGAAAGAGCGTTCCATGCTCATGGATTGGAAGAATAAACATTGTTAAAATGTCTATACTGCCCAGAGAAATCTATACATTAATGCCATTCTGATCAAAATTCCACCAACATTCTTCAGAGCGTTGGAACAAACAATCCTAAAATTTATATGGAACCAAAAATGATCCTGAATCGCTAAGGAATTGTTGAAGAAGAGAAACTAAGCTTGGGGCATCATGTTACCTGACTTCAGGCTTTATTACAAAGCTGTGATTACCAAGACAGCATGGTACTGGCACAAAAACAGACACATAGACCAATGGAACAAAGTAGAGAGTCCAGATAAGGACCTACAAATCTATGGTCAAATCATCTTCGACAAAGCAGGAAAAAATATCCAGTGGAAAAAAAGACAGTCACTTCAATAAATGGTGCTGGGAAAATTGGACAGCTACATATAGAAGAATGAAACTAGACCAATCTCTTACACACAAAGACAAACTCGAAACGGATGAAAGAAGTATAATTTTTAAAATAATTCAGGATCATAATTTTTTTCCTCCCTGTGTATCTAATAAATATTAA
Organism: Spilogale gracilis; assembly: GCA_004023965.1. NCBI lineage: Eukaryota > Metazoa > Chordata > Mammalia > Carnivora > Mephitidae > Spilogale > Spilogale gracilis. The sequence goes on from PITA01024004.1 coordinate 17,770, forward strand.
CTAAGTGCCAGGCATTGTCAGAGCACTAAACTCACAGCATGAACAGTGCTGCTCTTAAGTCTCCACCCCTGTGGAACTTGCAGATAACAAAGGAAATAAACAAAGTTTTAATAAAAGCATGCAGGGAGAACCAGGAAAGAGATGGAGCGATAAGGTTGGGAGTGGTTTTTAAATGAGCTGGTGAGGAGAGACCTCTCTAAAGAGGTCTATATGAAGACTTGGATGAAATGATGAATTAACATTGACTAATCCAAGGGAAGAGCTTTTCAGGGAGAGCATGAGCTGGGCATATTTGAGCGGGAGCAGCGTTTGAAGTGGGTAGAGGGCGAACTCATAATGGGGGCAATGGGGGGTAGCTGCTGTCATATGTGCAGGTAAGGTCTAGCTCACACAGAGTTTAGCAGAGCCTCACAAGGAGGGATATACATTCTAAATGTGACTGAAACCCTAGAGCATGATAAGCCTGGAAATGATATGATTTATGTGTTTAAAAGATTGTTCTGTTGCTATTTGCAGAAGAGGATATGAGAACAAGAGAGGAAATCAAGTGACAGAACAGCATTGTAGACTTACAGTCGTAAATTGTAAATGGACAATCAAGTCAAGTTGAACAAAATGCTTGTTTTAACTAGACACTCCTTATTGCCTTCTAATTCTCATTAAATCCCCCTGGAATATATTTTCATATATTCTGCACCTTCAATCCTACCTAAGAGAAGGGAACACAGAATTTTAGGTAAAAGGCATCTACTTTGAGCAGCCATGTCCCGTGCCACAACTCCTAAATAGATTGCTTCCTCTGACCTAAAAAATAGTCTGATATAGTCTAGCCTAGGACACTGAAATAATACCATTTAAGTTTAAATTCCAGAGATATTACTTAGCAGCTTTGCCTCTAGCCAGTTCTGTAACATTTTTCAAATCCTTAAGTTATCTAAGTTTCCTTATGGATATAGTTAATAGTACCCACTTACTAAGGCTTTCTTGATGATTAAAAACTCTATGGAAGAATTTTTAACAAATAACTTAATGCAGAAAAATACCCAGTAAAGTGTGCTGGTCACTCACTGTGTTGTTTTCCACTTCGACCCTGCTAAAGATTTTTTACAATGTTAGTCTTTTCCTAGCTCTGTCTGTTTCCATGACTTTATATTTGTTTGTAGGAATCTGGATCAAGAGTAAATTTTATGGGATAAATTGAAATAATAACTTAGTAATGAGAATTTCAACAAAAATTTTCTCCAAGATTAAACTTGAGTTTATACGAGTTTATTAATTCATTTCTTTAAAAAAATAACAGAAAACACTTATCTGAACAACAGTAATGTTGCATGGGCAGGAGGAAAGATTCAAAGAACAAAACATAAAAAGAAATGTGTTTGAAAATTGCTTTCTGATCTCCTAAATTAATATGTAAATAATATAATTGAGGTATGATTCTTTAAAACATAATTTGATGTCAGATGAAACTATAGGATTCTGAATATGAATGACCTTCAGTAAGAAAAATTAAAAATGAAAAAAGAATTTGAAAAACTCTGGATATATTTTCTTCATTTTACTCCTTAGTACTCTCCATTGTGGAAAATGGAGCTACAGAATTTACACCTTACTCTAATTTAGCACAGCAATAATAAGAAACTCATTGTCTCTGTGTGTTTATATTGTGGAAAAAACAAAAGTTATCCTCTTTTTTTATTTTTTTACAGATTTTATTTATTAGAGAGAGAGAGACACAGAGAGAAAGAGAGTGCAAAAGAAAGCACAAGTGGGGAGGAGAAGGAGAAGCAGGATCCCTGCATTCAGGGAACCTGACACTGGGCTCCATCCCAGGACCCCGGGATCATAACTTGAGCCAAAGACAGGTGCTTAACTGACTGAACCACCCAGTCATCCCAAGATATCTTCTTTAATTGGCCTTTATTTTTAATCGAAGTACAGTTGCTATAAAATAAGGTGCACAATATAGTGATTTAACAAGTACATACATTACAAAATACTACAATAAGAGTAGCTACCTCTCTATAAACTGCCCTTGTTATGAGGAGAAGTCTCTTCTCTGTGGAGTTGTTACTCTGAAGCAACATTTTCTTAAACAATTTTTTTTTTCTGAAAATTCTCATAGAAATTTATGTTTCAAGTTTAAAAAAGAAAAACAAAACTTCTCAGGCTTATTATCCTGAAAAATGTAGCCATACAGATGGTTTGAACATAAGTTAAAAAAAAAGAAAAAAAAAAGAGAAAGGAAGAGGAAAGATTAAATTTGCAATAAGTGTTTACCATTTCAAATCAGCAATTCATAATTTTAGTAGATTATAAAAGAGAGCAAATAAAAATAGGATTATTCTCTAGTTGGTGAAAAAAAAAATCATCCTCTGTGGTATTTATCACAGTGACTTGCTTCTCACCCTCAATTCTTCCTATAGAAATTGATTTGACTTTGAGTAAGTTCCAATCCAAATCAACCTGGATGATATGCAGTCAAGTAATTGACTGAATCTAAAATTTAACTTATTTAACTATAAATTGTCAAAACAATCCTTTGCCTCATATATTGTTCAGCATAGCATTTTAAAGTATAAAACAAAATAGTATAAACTAATAAGCTGGGAAACTCAGTAAGGAAGCCATTTTCTTCCAAGTTTTTCTATCATATCTAGTTCCAACTACACAGACAGGGCTTGTAAATGGTTCCTGTTTACATTTGAATAAATATCTCTAGAAGGCTACTTGATTCCTTCCATTTCAGATTTTTTTCCTTTCATATGTGAAATCCATTATTGGGTTTTATCCGCAACTGATGAACTGAACCTACATCTGAAACTAATGATGTACTATATGTTGGCTAATTGAATTTAAATAAAAAATTAAAAAAGAAATCTATCATTGTAAAATTATTTTTTTAGAATTCAAATAATTTGGTTGTTTTCTTTTTAATCAGTGAGAATATTCATGATTAAATATGTGTTGGAAATTGTTTATAGTTTTCTTTCAAAAGTTTATTTATTTACCTTACTCTTGGGCGAAAAAAAGAATTTGTCTCATTTTAGTAGTTGGTATACCAGAACTAGAAGTTGAAACTCTATATTCTTGGATATCCACACATTTATATATGGACATTTATGTGCCATTAGACTTGGTATGATCTGGGGTGAAGTTGAAAGAACACTGGGTATAGGAAGTTGGGTTCTAGTCTTAGATCTGCAGTAAATTTCTGTATAACCATATTATCCACTTCTTCTTTAACATCTCAGTTTTCTTACATGAAAAATAGAGAGTGGATCCAGTGGTATCTAAATCCATTCCTGCTCTTCATTCTATATAAATACACTGTGGAATTGCAAGAAAAAAATCAAATAAAATTTGATTTTGTTTCTTTGAAAATTCGGTAGGGATAATTTTATTGAATGTACAAGATTTAAAGTTAGCAGGCAATTGCCTGGAACATTTAGCACACTGTTTTAGCTATCAAACTTACATGATGAGATTTTCCTGGAATAAAATCTACCTAAATAAATTTCCAAAGCACTCTATGGGATTCTAATGTGATGTCCATAAATTATTATACAGACCTAAGTATTTAAGAGTCCAAGTTATTTTTACAAGTTGAGTTGACATTCAAAAGTATGCATTGCTCACAAGCCAGTCAGCTAAATGCACAATGGCATGTGCAGGATTGTTATTAACCCTTTTAATTCACTATTCAGACCACCAAAACACTTGCACCCTAAATGTCATACTTGACATTATAAGCCAATAGAGAAATCTTTTACAAGCAGAAATAATGACTGCCCTGGTGAAGACATAAAAGTTAGATGGGCTTCCACATAAAATCACTTTCCAGGGTTGACATGTTCTTCTGGCACCCAGAAACCTACCATATAAACTGACAAGCAAGACTAACTAGGTGTGAGGGATTGTTCCAAAAAGATTTCCAGCCCAAAACATTCTAACTAATTGAAGAACAAGAACAAGGTCACCTCTCCGCTATTTCTAAAATTATGTCTTTATTGTTTGAAAGCTTATACATGATCTGTAATCTGTGTATGGTACAATCATTTCAGAGTCCTGAGGGAAACCAGAAAGAATGAGTACTATACCAGGTACTTCTCTCACTTCCCAAATATGCGACAAAATTATAAGGTAAAACACACGTAGATCATAAGGTGAAACAAACTGGCCCCCTTTGCAAGGGGATTTCCAGTTCATTTTGCCCTAAGTGACCAACAAAACGGCATCTTCTGAAAAAAAGATTTTTTTTTTTAAATTTTTGTTTTTAATTTGGGCTTTGTAAAGGTTCTGGACAATTATAAAATCTTTGAGATTATCACTTTAATTTATGATGTATATAAGGACAAAGTGACACACTTGAAGTCAAACACTAAGTTTAATAATCAGAGTTGTAACTATAATTTTACCTTGCTTTGATGAGGCATTTCTGGACCCCTATATAGGAGTCATTGCCTAAGACCTGCATAGACCTGGGAAATAGAATGTGGTCCTGTTATTCCTTCGAGGCCATTGTCCTGGTGCTTGCAGGTCACTGCCTAATCTCTGAATTTCTCTTTGGATGGGACTCAGTGTCCAAATTTAGTACTATTTACCCATGTCATTTTCCAAATCTCCTCCAGGTAGATCCTTCTCACTTATGTCTTAACAAACAAAAGAGAGTTTTCAGCTTATTGTCCATCATCAGGAAAGGGCTCAGCTCTTAACATCTCATAAAAATATTTTGCCTTCATGCGGAAGTAAAGGAGCACCAGTCCTTAGAATCACAACAATATATCTTTCCTCTGTGAAGAAGAGAAAGATAATTTCTTTCCTGATATCCTCCTCTGAAAATACAAAACTGGGCTGAGATACAATGATGAGAAGATATTAGCAAATTACAGAGAACAGGGAAGGCTTCCCAAGCACAGGGAAGACTCTAAGACAAGTGTTCATAGCATGTGAGAAACCAAAAGGAATCTACAAATGTCTAGGACAGGAAAAGTGAGGGCAAGTTGGAAGGAAGATTGGAGGAATAGTATACAAGGTCAGCATCATTCAGAGCCCTGCAGAAAGGATAAGGATTTATATTTTAGCTTAAACGAGATGGAAAAATATCAAGGGCTTTATGGATATAGGGTAGTGATATGAGATCACTTACAATTTTAAAAGATAATAACACTAATGTTGTAGGGAATTGATAAAGAGAATGGAAAAGTAGAAGAGGGATCCACCCCTAGGAGGTCATTGTATAAAGTCCTAGTGAAAGGGTTTGCAGTAGTGTGCAAAAGACAGAATTAACTGGATTGAAACAATATATGATGATATCAGCAGAAACTATACAATATCTTTTAATATAGGTAAAGCACCCCATCATAACATCAGAAATAGGAAATGTAAAATAAATAATAGAAATATCATAGTTGAAGAATTATGAAAAGAAGGAAAACATGTCATTGAAATGAGACTAGAGAAAATCATAACCTCAAAACACAGAGGACATTTTTGAGACGGTCAAAAATTGGGTATATTCTGGTAAATTAGACATTGAATAGTTTTATGGAGTGCTCACATCAATGTACACTTAACCAAAATGGAGGCAATACAAAACAATATGCTTACTCTATGCAAGAATACTTTAAGTTTTATATAAATCTGTTGAAAAGCCTAGTTCTCCACTCATAAGAAAATATATTTGGAAAATAATGTATATTTATATCCTGAAATATCATGTAATATTTAAAATGAACTATAAAAATAGCTAGATATTGAAATGCAATATTGAATAAAAACATAAGATGCAGACTATATATATTGTGGAATGATAGTTATATAATTTAAAACACAAACTGTATATTGCTTATGGATATTTACCTAAACAAAAGTAATTAAAAGTGCCTTGAGGAGGGGGCATCTGGGTGACCCAGTCAATTAAGCTTTGGACTCTTGGTTTTGGTTCAAGTGGTGATCTCAAATTTGGGAGACTGAGCCTTGTGTCAGGCTCTGTGCTCAGTGTGGGGTCTGCTGGAGATTCCCCATCTCTCTCTCTCTTTCCCCCTCCCACTCATGTTCTCTCACACACACTCTCTCTCTCTCAAATAAATAAACAAATCTTTTTTAAAAAGTGACTGAGTATACTTCTCATGATGGTATGATAGTAGTTGCCTCAGTAAATGAAGGAAGAGAATGAAGAAGGTGGTCAGTAGAAACGACTTCAAGTCTATTTGTAAAATAGGACTGCAGGAAAATGTGACAAAATATTTCATGTTTGGTGAGAATGTTAGGGTTAATTTTCATTTTCTTTGAAATTTTCTATATTTACTTTAAAAAAATCAAGATTTTTAAAAAGATTTTATTTATTTATTTGACAGAAACACAGCTAGAGAGGGAACACAAGCAAGGGGAGTGAGAGACGGAGAATCAGGCTTCCTGACAATCAGGCTTCCACATTGGGCAGGGAGCCCAATGTGGGACTCCAACCTGGGATTTGGGGATCATGACCTGAACTGAAGGCAGACACTTAACGACTGAGCCACCAGGCACCCTAAAAAAATCAAGATCTTAAAACTAAGCTAATTTTCAGAATGGACAGAGATTAAAAAACAAACAAACAAACAAACAAAAAACCAAAAACAACCACACACGATAAAAGCCAAAGACCCAGAAAGCATAAGAGAAAAATTAGGAGATATGGAGCATACAACACCAGCCAAATGGAGTTTTAAAAGGAGAGAGTAGAGATAATGTAGAAGAGAAAATCATTAACAGTGAGGAAAAGAGAAAAGCAACAATATAGTTGATGGCACAGATAGCAAGTGCCAAGCACTTTCCCAATTTCACTCTTGAGTTCATTTATTAAGCTTGGCAGGGAGCCCCAAGTGTGTGCAAAACACAGCAGCAATCACGGTGATGACAATAACAGTACTTTGCACAGAGAAGCAGCAGATTGGCACTGGTTTTTAACATTTGGCATTTAACATATATCTTTAACATTATAAAAAGGAATGCTTTTGAAACAGGAATCATTCACAGTCAATGAGCAACCTAGAGAATAGGCAAAACAAAAACATTTTCAGATAATGTTTTTGGATTCAGGGTTCAGACATTTTTATTTGTTTATTTATTTATTTAAAATAGTTCCCTCCAGAAGTTTAGATGCATTTCTTATTTTTAATAGATTTTTAAAAATTTATTCATTTGAGAGAGATAGAGAGACAGAGACAGAGAGAGCACAAGCAGGATAAGAAGCAGAGAGAGAGGGAGAAGCAGATTCCTCACTGAGCTGGGAGCCTGATGTGGGGCTTGATCCCAGGACCTAGAGATCATGACCTGAGCCAAAGGCAGATGCTTGATCATCTGAGTGCCCCAGGTGCCCCAGGGTTCAGACCATTTTAAAAGACCTGATTAGGGGTGTCTGGGTGGCTCAGTTGGTTAAGCGACTGCTTTCGGCTCGGGTCATGATCCCGGAGACCGGGGATCAAGTCCCACTCTGCGCTCCCTGCTCAGTGGGAAGCCTGCTTCTCCCTTCCTCACTCCCCCTGCTTGTGTTCCCTCTCTGGCTGTGTTTCTCTCTGTCAAATAAATAAAACCTTAAAAAAAAAAAAGACTTGATTAAAATCATATTTTAGGGCGTCCAGGGGCCGAAGTCGGTTGCCGGGCTTCTGGCCCAGCCGTTCGCCTTGCGAACGTTCTGGAAGGGTAGATTCCTAAGAGGCCGGATCCCGGCAGCCCAGACGAGACGAAGCCGGCGCTCCTCGCCCTGGGAGCCGATGCCGGCCGCGCCCCGGAGGCCCCGTAGCGGGGCCAGACCATGAGCCTGCTGGGCGGCCCGGACTCCTCGTCGCGGGCCCCGCTGCAGTCCGGCAAGGCCAGGATGAAAAAGCTCCCGAAGAAGAGCCAGAACGAGAAGTACCGGCTCAAGTACCTGCGGCTGCGCAAAGCGGCCAAAGCCACAGTGTTTGAAAATGCTGCTATTTGTGATGAAATTGCTCGTCTGGAGGAAAAATTTCTTAAAGCAAAAGAAGAAAGACGGTATTTGCTAAAGAAGCTCCTCCAGCTTCAGGCTCTAACTGAAGGGGAGGTACAGGCTGCAGCTCCTTCCCACAGCTCCAGTTTGCCCCTGACTTACGGTCTGGCCAGCTCTGTGGGAACTGTACAGGGAGCTGGGTCCGTTTCTGGGCCCAGCACTGGGGCTGAGGAACCATTTGGGAAGAAATCCAAGAAGGAGAAAAAAGAAAAAGGCAAAGAGAACAACAAACTGGAAGATCATCACCGACCGACCTGGCTTCCATGATGAGCATGCCATCTACCCCGTGGGCTACTGCAGTACTCGAATGTATGCCAGCGCCAGGTGCCCAGGCCGGAAATGTCTGTACACCTGCCAGATCAAGGACGGCGGCCCACAACCTCAGTTTGAAATTGTTCCTGAGGATGACCCCCAGAACGCCATCATCACCTCTTCTGCAGATGCCTGTCATGCAGGACTGCTCAGGACCATAAGTGCTGCTGTGGGGAAACTAATGCCCAACCTGCTTCCTTCTGGAGCTGACTTTTTTGGGTTTTCTCATCCAACCATTCACAACCTGATCCAGAGCTGTCCAGGAGCTCGAAAATGTGTCAATTACCAGTGGGTGAAATTTGAGGTGTGGAAAGCCGGAGACGGGCAGCCGCCGCAGGGACTACCGGAGAAGGACGCAGCCATAAGCTTCGAGGCCTTTCAGAGGCAGGCCTTCGGTGAGGATCATAGTGATCCCATTCTGCCAGGATCCTTGGACCTTCCAGAGCTTCAGCCCTTCGTGTCTTCTTACCAACCCGTGTTCCTGACGCACGAAGCCCTGGCGGGCACTCACCTGCAGCGCCTGGGGTCTCTGTCTCAGTGTAGCCCGACTCCGTCTTCAGACTGAGCAGGAGGGATCGCACCACCTCATCACTTAGCTTAAAGAAAAACTCCGAATGTGGAAGACGACAGTGAAGAAGATAGCACATTTTGTCATGGAGGCTCCCGTGGTGACAGTGTTCCCTGGGAAAAACTTTAGCTGCTTTATTTTTAGCAATAAATTCTCTTTACAAATCTGCTTATTTTCATCTCGTTGTAATCAGGATTTTTTTTTTTCCACTTAGCTCTGCCTGAGGTAGAGTAAACTTAGTGTTCTGTAAGCCCGAGTGAGAGAAGGCTGCTGACTCAGGAGGAGAGGTAGGAGTCTGACAGCCTCCCCCCGGATTCTGATGCTAGCTCCAGGAACGAAGTCCCGGCCCCTGCTACCCAAGCAGCTGCCTTACTTTCATGTCGGTACGACCACAG